>AWOL01S0062387.1:22952-47901 GCA_000715115.1 Nicotiana otophora
TTTGCCCCCCCCCCCCCCTCTCTCTCTCTCTTTTATTGCTTTGGATTGCTTTTGAATCTTACCTTACTTCTTCTTTTTATGTGCAGGTCGTTATCCTGGAGATTGAGAGTGTACGGAGAGAGAAGAGGCAGAAGCAAGTCTATTACACAATGCGGACAAAGTATGAGGAGCTTCGAGGGCGGTACAGGGAGGCTGAGATGAGGGTCCGTGAGGGGGGGGTGATATGGCTTTCCTGAGGAAGGAGCTGAAAAAGAAAGATGAAGAGTTGCTCATGTTCGTGGAGCCTCTTAGTGCTCTTGAAGGGGCATTGAAGAGGAAATATGATGAGCTCGAGCTGATCAGAGGCGTAAAAGCTCAGTGTTGCGGCCTCCAAAGTTGGGTTGACCAATTGCAAGGTCAGTTGGATAAGCGCCAGTTCGAAGTGGACGGGCTCAGGGGGACGGAGACAAGCTTGGAGAAGTGTTGCTCTTTTTGAGTTGGCGAACAAAAGTCTCCGTGTTGACCGGGATAATATTTAGTCGACACCTGATTCTAAAGAGGCTCGGCTCGAGGAGAGGATCAGTGAGTTGGAGAGAGATAATGTCGTGTTGCATGAGCGGATTTCTGTTACGGAGGAGACCCTCCACTTCTCATGCCTATGAGTTTATGTCCATTCCACGATAGTAGTACGAGGAGTGGATCCTTGTCGAGGCTCGAGTACAGGTGGTCTGAGAGTTAGGCTAGACAGGCTTCGTCTACGAGATAGCCTTGGAGGAGGCTCGAGTTAAAGCTCGTGAAGCTCGGTTGGCATTCGATTACGACCCCGACATGCCTCAGCCTGATGTAGAGGACGCCAGTGAAGAAGTCCTCCCTGAGCTTGAATATAGTGCTTGGTGCGACTCTTCTAATAGCATAGGCGAGGGTGAAGAAGGTGGTGGAAACCAAGGTGATGCGGTTATTAGACATTACACCCCTGTTTTATTTAGCTTTTTATACTTTTCTTTTTTTTTTTGTTGGCATTTTCGTGTGCCTTTGTAAAGACTCTTATATAAATATAAAAGTTGGTGTTTGTTTTGTACGTACCTTTTCTATCTTTGCATTTTTTTTCTGTGGTTGTGTGCTTTACTTCTGCACCTCTTCCCTTTGTTGTTGCCCTCTAGGGTTCGATGGCCGTGGAGCTGAGGAATTCTACTCAATCGGATTGAGTGAATACCTTTTGTGTAGGTGTGGAGTGGCCATGGGCCGAGGGGTTTTGTTCGGGTTGGTAGAACGTACCTCTTAGTTGAGATGTGGCCAAGGGCTGAGAAGTCTTGTTCGAGTTGGTCGAATATATGTCTTCTTAGTTATGGCGTGGCCAAGGGCTGAGGGTTTTTTTTTGAGTTGGTCGAATGTACCTCTTAGTTGAGATGTGGCCAAGGGACGAGAATTCTTGTTTGAGTTGGTCGAACATCTTAGTTAAGGCGTGGCCAAGGGCCGATGGTTTTGTTCGAGCTATTCGAGCGTACCTCTTCTTAGTTAAGGCGTGGCCGAGGGCCGAGGGTTTTGTTCAAGTTGGTCGAGCGTACCTATTAGTTAAGAGACTTAGGAGAATATTTCTAACAAACATGTATCTCATTCATTTTAATCTCGTTATTTTGATTACATCATTTTTCCCTAAGGCGTCTTGGAGATAGTTACGAGTTTTGGGTGTTGGCTGGTGTTTCAATCCCTGTCCAGTATATCTAGTCCCTTCATTGTTCGATTCAGAGATTCTTGAGGAGTCAGGCAATGAAATTAGGTTGTTCCCACGTGCTTCACCTCAAAATTTCCCGTTCGTTGTCTCGCTAAAAACCTCTTTGAGAAAGCCCTGTGGGACAAAACACAAGTGAGGGAAAAAGAGTACAACTCACGGGGCATGCCTTGTCTTTTAGAAGTTAAAGTAATTGAGGTGGTTGATATTCCAATTGTTCGATAGCAGCTTTCCTTCCAATGTCTCTAGTTGGAAATATCCCTTTTCCGCTTTGCCTATGATTTTGTACAGTCCGTCGCAATTGGCTCCTAATTTGACCTTCCGGAGGTCTCTTCCTGCTTGGTTCTTGGTCTTGAGCACGTAGTCTCCGACCTTGAGTAACTGTACCTTGGCCTTTCTGTTGTAGTAGCATTTTGCTTGTTGTTTCTATGCGACCATTCTTATATATTCCATGTCTCTCCACTATTCGACTTTATCAAGATCTTGTCTTCTGTTCTCGTCATCGTCATTACTACTCTCGTTAGTATACCTTAGGTTGGGTTCTCCTATTTCAACCGATATGACTACCTCAGACTCGTAGACTAAGGATTAAGGTGTTTCTCCAGTGCTTGTTTTTGGGGGTCGTCCTATGCGCCACAATACTCTTGGGAGTGTCTCCGGCCAAAGTCCCTTGGCATCTTCGAGTCTCTTCTTCAGGATGTTCAAAATTAACTTGTTAGAGGATTCTTCTTGTTCATTACCGGCTCGATGGTATGGGGTTGAGAGTATTCTTTTAATATGCCACTTTTAGAGAAACTCGGTGGTTTTTCTCCCTGTGAATCGGGGTCCGTTGTCGCAACTTATTTCTTTGCGCAGGCCAAATTGGCATATTATGTTCTTCCATATATAGTTGATTACTTCTTTCTCTGGATTTTGAGCGAATGCGCCTGCTTCCAACCATTTAGAGAAGTAGTCAATCAAAACTAAAAGTAATTTAACGTTACCTCATTCCGGCGGGAGTGGTCCTACGATGTCCATATCCCATTTGATGAGTGGCCATGGCAAGGTGACGGAATGGAGATATTCACCAGCTTGGTGGATTATTGGGGCGTACTTTTGTCACTGTTCGCACTTCTTTACGAATTCTTGAGCATCTTTCTTCATGGCAGGCTAGTAGTATCCTGTCCGTATGAGGCACCTGACAAGTGGTCGATCACTGGAGTGACTGTCACAGTGGATTTCGTGAACTTCTTTGAGGATGCGTTGAGTCTGGTTTGGTCCCAAGCACTTTGCCAAGGCCCCCCCACGTCCTTTTATATAATTCGTTGTTGAGGAGGTTGTATCTTGCTGCTTGCATTCTCAACTTTCTGCCTTCTTTTTCGTTATTTGGGAGAGTACCGTCCTGCAAGTAATTTATAATGCAGTTGCGCTAGTCCCAGGTTAAGTTAATATATTTTACCTCGACGTGATCTACGGCTGGGCTGAGGAGATGTACTATATTTTTGTCCCTAGGGGTTATGCTTCTTGTTGCGATGGCCAGTTTTGCGAGGCCGTCCGCCTCGACATTCTGAGTTCATGGAATCTGGTCGAGCTAACATTCATCAAATTTGGTAAAAGTTTGAAGATCTTAGTCTGGTACTTCTGTAACCTCTATTCTTTGTCTAGAAAGTCCTTGTAACTTGGTTGACAATGATCTGGGAGTCGCAGTGTAGCCTTAGGCACCTCGCCCCATATTCGAGTGCTAGCCTTAGTCCTGAAGTTACGGCCTCATACTCGGCCTCATTGTTATTCATATATGGGCACCTTATAGATTAGCGGATTGTTTCGCCGGTGGAGACTTCGAGCACGAGTCCCAATCTAGACCTGCACGTATTGGATGCGCCGGCGGTGTGGAAGACCCAGAAGTCCTGCGTCAGGCTAGAAGCTTACGAGGCTTCCTTTTCGGCCTCGGGCATCACCTTGGCACTACAATTAGCGACAAAGTTGACGAGCACTTGTGACTCTATGGTTGTACGATGCTGGTAAGTGATGTCGTGCTCACTTAACTCTATTGCCAATTTGGCCAGCCTCCCTGAATATTCGGGTTTGTGCAGTATGTTCCTTAAAGGAAATATGGTGACGACCGAGATTGGGTGGCATTGGAAGTATGGCCTTAGCTTACATGAAGCTATGACAAGGGCCAAGGCCAACTTTCCGAGGTGAGGATACCTTGTCTCGGCGTCGATAAGTGTTTTACTAATATAGTAGATTGGAGATTGCGTACCTTTTTCTTCTCGAACTAGGACCGCACTTACTTCTACCTCTGAAATAATAAGATAAACGAGGAGACGTATTCTAGGCGCATGCTTAGAGAGTAGGCATGGTGATTATAGGTATTCCTTATCTTCCTTCAGCGCTTGTTTGCACTCGGTCTTCCATTCGAGGCCATTGTCCTTTTTGAGTACATTGAAGAATTTGTGGCATCTGTCGGACGATCTCGAGATAAACCTGGATAAGGCAGCGATTCGACCCGTCAGTCGTTGGACTTGTTTCTTGATAGACAGGTGCTCTGATATCCCGTTGATAGACCTAATTTGATCTAGGTTGACCTTGTTCCCTCGTTTTGATACTAGGAAACCTAGAAATTTACCCAAAGTCACGCCAAACACGCATTTCTCGGGATTCAGTTTCATCCCGTACTTCCTCAAGATTATGAATGCTTCCTTTAGGTGGTTGATGTGATCCTCAGCCCTCAAGTATTTGACTAGCATGTCATTGATCTATACTTCCATGGTTTTGCCGAGCTGACTTTTGAATATCTTCGTGACCAACCTTTGGTACGTGGCTCTGGCATTCTTCAACCCGAATGGCATGACCCTATAGCAATATGTTCCCTGTGAGTAATGAATGTAGTTTTCTCTTGGTCGTCCTCCTCCATAAGTATTTGGTTGTAGCCAGAGTATGCATCCAGAAAATGCAGCAACTTGTGCCCCGCTATGGCATCGATGAGCTGGTTCATATGTGGCAATAAGAATGAATCCTTCAGACAAGCTTTGTTCAGATCGGTGAAGTCCACGCACATCCACCACTTACCATTGTTTTTCATTACCACATTAGCGATCCACTTGGGGTACTTTGATTCCCTGATAGGGCCGTTTGCCGACAGTTTCTCCACTTCTTTGTAGACGGCCTTGTTATGGCAGGGTTGAACTTTCGTCGGACTTGCCTTATCGAGGGGTAGTAGGGGTCGACGTTCAACTTTTGCGTGGATATCTCTTTGGGGATGCATGGCATATCTGCATGGCTAAAAGCGAACAAGTCTATGTTAGTTATTGAGAATTGACTAAACTTACCTGTGTCCTTGAGCTAGCTACCTATGTATGACTTTTTGTTGGGGTCGCTTGAGTCTAATTAGATGGGATCGAGGTCTTCTACGGTCGAACCTTTGGCTTCGACTGTTTCTAGATCCGTAATGGTGTCTTTAGCTTCAAACTAAAGGGACCCCGACCCTGCTAATTGCTATGCTTCTTTTTATTTCTCTTTTTTCTATTGAGTAGTCGTACTAACCAGGGCGATCCGATAGCATTCCCTGGATGTGCATTGTTCACCTCATATGCTGAATATTCCCCGGGGGTTGGGAACTTGCTCACTTGGTATAGGCTGGAGGGGACTTCCCTCAGAGGGTGTATCCATGGTAGGCCCATGATGGTTTTATACGTCGTGTCCTAGTCCATGTTGTGGAATGTGGTTTCTAGCATCACTGTGCTGGCGAGGACGGGAAGTGTGATCTCGCCTAAATTCTGTTCAACTGCATTGTTAAAATCGGTTAGTTTGATGCAGCGCGACACTACCTTATCCTCAAGTCACATTATACGAGGACTCGTGGATGGATAATGCATGCCCTTCTTCCATCGTCAACCATAATCCACCTAACATCAGTGTCAAGAATACGTAAAGTAATAACAAGAGAATCGTTTTGAGGGAAGGTCAAACCATCGACATTCGACTCATCGAAGATGATACTTTCTTCGAGGCCGTCATATTGTTCATGGGTGATCGATCTCTTGAATTTGTGGGTGGTAGTGAACCCGACGCCATTGATGGAGGTGTCATCACTCCCTCTAATGATCATGTTGGTGGTACGAGTAGGAGACGACGGCTTTGGCGGTCCTGGGTGTTCTCTCCCTTTTGCTAAGGTGTTCTTTCCTTTGTCACTGAGCAACTCCTTGAGGTGTCATTGTTGTAGCAGAGTCGCCACTTCTAATCTTAGAGTGTGGCAATCCTCCATCTTGTGTCCTCGGTCCTGGTGGAACTCACAGAAGGAGTTTGAATTCCTTGTGTTTGGATCGGACCTCATATTCAATGGCTGCTTCACCTTCGATCTGAGATTTTCGAGTTCATAGACCACATATGTAGGTGACACACGGAAGTTATGAGCAGATAGTGAAGGAACCATACTTCGGTTACTTCTGGGGATGGCTGATCTTTGACTGATGGGGCTGTCTTCACAATGGAAGCTGGGGACGGGTGGCCTATATAAGGTTGATGCCGATCTCTGCCCGGTTGCAGCATTGGGGGGCCTCTTCTCGTACTATACCTACATTCCCTCTTGGATTCGGATTGCACTGAGATAAGTCATCGGGTTGGCCCATTGAGGTCTTTGTTGTCTGCTCTGAACTCGGCACAATAGGAATTGTGGATCTCATCCTAGGTAGCTAGCGGGTATTTCATCAGTCGGCTTAGCAACTTTCTAGTCACCCTCGAACCTTCTCTGTTTAGCCAGTTCTGGAAGGCCGCTACGGCCATTCCTTCGGAGACATTCAGTAAGGTCATCCTCACTCTATTCAACTGAGCTAATAAGTCCCCCAGTCCTTCACCTGGGGATTGCCTGATGGAGAAGATGTCGTTTACCCTATTTTCGGACTTCTTGGCCCAGGAATGCGCCATTATGAACTTTTTCGCCATTTCTTCGAATGTTTCTATGGAGTAGGCCGACAACTGTGAATACCAAGTCAATGCCCACCCCCTACCCTGTGAGTGTTTCGCCGAACTATTTTAACAAGATGGAGGAAACTTATTCCTTGGTTAGGTCGTTGCCCTTTACCGTGGTGACGTAATTGGTCACATGGTCCTCGAGATCAGTCGTCCCGTCATATATTCTGAGGTACGGGGGCATCTTGAATATTTTTGGTATGGTATGAGGAGCTGCTTCTTCCCTCTTTGGCTATTCCACAAACCTGTCGACGTCTCGTTTCGGTCCAATTTGGGGCACCCGGTATCTTGTCTACCCGTTTTTGATGATCTTTCATCTGTTCCCTGAGTGCCCTGTTCTCTTTCCCCATTTCCTCCATTCTTTTTAACACAGCGGTGAATGCGCTGTCACCTGTATTGTTAGTAGTTATATGAGTATTACTTGAAGTAGGGAGGTTTAGCTGTTCGTCCTGCCGATTCTTGTGCTGGACTGTAGGGATCCTTGGGGTTTCCACGGTTGTGCACAGGACCTGCTTGCTCATCACGCTGACCAAGGTGTCAGTTAGCCACGCCTCTAGGAGTTTCTTAATGGCAGGTGGTAGTCCTTCTTCTGCGGACGTGGAAGCCTCTTTTCCGTTGGGTTTGGTTGTGCTACAGAAGGGTGTCGATGACTTCCCTAGACTGGGGGGATGCAGTAGGGGTTATTTCTTCATCCTGAGCTTCATACCCTTCGTCGATGGCGCTCATTAAATTAAGCGGGACATTGTCTGCCGCTTTTGTTCCCTTTCCTTGGTTACCTACCATGGAACCCTTATATGCAGCAAACAATAAGGAACAATTTTACAGTATATTGGTTAACAAGTTACAAAAGTTGTAGATCTGAATGAAAAGTAATAGTTTGACTAAAACATCCCCAAAGACACTGCCAAACTGTATGACCCAAAAAATATATGTTTGTTTTATACAATTAGATTTTTTGAAAAATAGGGTTAATCTTAGCCAATATTAATATTCAATGACAGATTTAGCACTTTAAGGCGAATATTTAATAAGTAACAGTAAAGAAGACAATCTTAGGGTAATAATAGAGCAGTAAAGGCTTAGAAGTATAAACGAGAGCAATAAATGATAATAAATGACTTCTAAATAGCTAGTGAGACAAAGATCACCTGACAAGGATGAGTCTCTTGGATATGATTTCTAACAATGATAGATGATGATGAACAATAGTGTATTCCAATCTTTCGTACATCGCGAGAAAGGAATAAAAGGAATCAAAATGTAAAGTCAAGCTTTGTTTCTATTCAGTAAAGTAAGAATCTTCTACAGAGAATATTGGTGAATTTCTTTACAAAAGGTCCCAATCCCCTCTCCTAATCTACATCTCCCATATTTATAAAGGCAAATGGGCCACAAAACCCTAGATAGTACAACAGAAGAGAATATCCATTGAATATTCTCTCGGGAATCTAAATCCTAAGACTGGTCACCACTTCGTGTTGAGAATTAATGCTTGTCCCCGTCGTTTGTCGATCTGGTTCGACCTCGGCTTCGCTTTATGTCACGACCCTAAACCAACCCGTCATGATAGAGCCTATCATAGTACTACGCAAGCCGACTATTCAGACATTTCCATCACTTTAAATCTTTGAAAGATATTAAAACAGTTAAAATAAAGGAAAATCTCTTACAATAGGATAGGAAATCATAATTCAATACATAATTCTTCCCAAAACCGGGGTGTCACTAAGTACATGAGCATCTATAAATTAACAAGGTCTAGTACACTGTCTGGAAGTAAAAACGAAATAAATAACTTGAACGATAAGCAGAGCCAAGGTTTGTGAATGCCAAGCAGCTACCTCGATGATCTCCGAAGGTCTTGACTCTGCAAATCAACAACCACCAAAACCGGAAGCACCTGGATCAGCACGCGAGGTGCAGGGTTTAGCGTGAGTACAACCAACTTAATAAGTAACAAATCTAACCTTTGGACTGACAGTAGTGACAAGTCCAATCATTACGGTCTAGTTTCCACATTTAACAGTATGGAAAGTTACAGAAAACATAACAATGATATCTTAAATATTTATATTCTACAAGTGAAGGTACAAGAAATTTAGACATGCTTTCAACAAGAACTTAGACATGCTTTTAGATTTCACAACAAAACTTAACACATAACAGGATAGATCCACTCCACATGCAAATAAAAAGGGCAGATCCAGCCCAAATGTCATGACTACTAGCATTGTGCCCACTGTGGGTGCAGACTCCGGAGGGGCCGATCCAGCCCAGGGCAGCTCCAGCCTACATGTAAATAAAATAGGGCAGATCCAGCCCAAATATCATGACTACTAGCATTGCGCCCACTGTGGGTGTGTAGACTCTAGAGGGGCCGATCCAGCTCAAGCACTATAATAAGCCAAATCCTGGCATCAATCAATAAATCCTGTTGCAGCGTGTAGCCCGATCCCATAAACATCATTCACAATAGGCCTAAAGCCACACTCAGTCAATAACCTCTCCAGTCTCTCAGGCTCACCAGAATCATGATAATCAGCCTACAATGATGATATGATATAACATGTAATGACAACAGAGACTGAGACATAATATGCAAGTTATAACTGTGACTCGGTACAAATTGGCAAATTAAGCAATTAGTTCTACAGCAAGGAACAACCATTGTGGGTCCTAATAGTACCATTATATAGCCTAAGCAAGGTTTCTAACATGATTGACAGCTTAATAAATCTAGCACAAGGTGAAAATACGGGTAACGGCAAGATTTAACAACTATTCAGTTCCATAGAATCGGCCAAGTCACAATTCACACGGTACACGCCTACATGCCCGTCACTTAGCACATGCGTTACCTCAACACCAATCACATAATTCAACATTTGGGGTTTTACACCCTCAGAACCAAGCTTAGAAGTGTAACAATGCAACTCTCTACTCCAACATGCCCTTGCCTTGTGAATCGACCTCCAAATGCCTCAAATCTAGCCATAAATAGTTCGATACAATCAACACGAGCTAAAGGAATAAATTCCATATGAAATTACAAAGCTTTTAATTAAAAGTCAAAAATTCCACTCAAATATCGGCACCCGAGCCCACATATCAGATTCTAATAAAAGTCACAAAACCCGGAATCCCATTTAACCACGAGTCCAACCATACCAAATTTACCAAAATCCAACACCAAATCGACAACCAAATCCCCAATTTAAACTCTCCAAATCCCTAGCCTCAAATCACATATTCCACCTTAAATACACACAAACTAGGTGGGAAATTCAATTGGGAGACAAGATTATTGATTAAAAATGAACACAAGTGACTTACATCAAGAAATCCTTCAAAATGAAGAAAAATCGCGAACCCTTGAATTTAAACTTTCTGCCCAGCCTTTTCGCTTTTACGGTTCATTTAGCCGCTTCTGTGGCACCACTTTTGTGGTCAACCATCCTCATATTTGGAAGTCACAAATACCGACCAACCGCTTTTGCTGTCGCACATCATATTTCTTTCATATCCTTAAGATTCATTGGCACTAGTGGCCACAATTATAAAGTCATTCTTGGCACTTGGTCGTATTTCATAATTCCAGATCCCCTTTCCACATTCAAACATCATTATCATTATCAACAATAATAAGGCCTCCCATTCAAGACATTAAATTCACATATGAGTAATTTGGGAATCTTAGGCACATAGAAGATTTTCATACAATTTGGCATAACAATCTTTATTTCGAATTGACTTGAAGTCTTAACATTTCTAACACATATTCCATAATTTGAACACATCCTCAATGATACGGTGATATGATCAAGCATTTACAATACATATTGAGCATATATCCTTCAACACAAGCACATTCGGAATAGTCAATTCTATTATGATAAATTTGGGACTTACACCAATTACATGAACACCGTGGGATTCGATTCTAAAAAGAAGGGGGTTTAGCCAACATACCTCAATTGATCTTCCTTTAAACTCTAAAACGTTCCAAAATTCTTAGCAACTTCGATTTATTTTAGAAATTAATAAGTTGGACCAAAATTAGGAAGATGGTCATGATTCTAGCTCATTTGAGCACATTATCAAACACTAGGTGTGCACTAATATTTGTAAGGCCATTTTGTGAAAGATTCCATCATTTCCCCAACCCATTCTCTACTAATATTTAGCTCACAACCTTCCCATATTCTTTGATAACACATGCATGCAAGATAACAACCCCCCACACCCAAGAATTGTCTTTCTAATTATCCCATTTTTTGTAAATTTTCGAAATTGAGAGCTAGGACATAGATTTTTACCTTTAGGATAAAGACTTTCTTTGTTAATCCTCAATGATTGAGCAAGAATTGATGGATAATAGGTTGAAGGTTACTCCCTCCACACTAAGCACTCTTTCTCACTCTAAAAGTATCCGAAATTTGCTCAAATTTGACTATGGCATATGTTTTATCGAAGTAGGGTCGGGTTATAAAAATCCAACATTGAAGCCCCGAGACAGGATCTATGGTCGCATATACGACCGCATAATGATTCTTCGATCCGTGAAAAAATGGCCTTCAGAACTGGGCTGGCCTGCTTCACTCTGCGGCTGTTATGCAACCCACAGACTTGTTCTGCAGTTGCATAATGCACCGCAGAATGTCCCTTCGCAAACACTCTAAGGCTGATTGTGCGATAAAAGTACAGCCCGCAAAATAGTTGTGCGGTCGCATAACTGGCCTCGAAATTGTCATCAAAAATGGCCCAAGTAGCTGCTTCACTCTTCGGCCATTCTCCGACCCATAAAGTGATTATGCGGCTGCATAATGGGCCGCGGAAATGCCTAACTCTGCAAAATATTTTCCTTCAACTCCCCAGCGCACTGTTCAATCTAAAAAGTCTGAACCCCGATTTTTAGGAAATATTTTACGGGGCCTTACATCCTCCCCCACTTAAGATCATTCGTCCTCGAATGAGGATCAAGGCTCACTATTAGCATCTTGTGCTACTCAGTTTTCATACCTCACACCGGCACCCCAAATTCGACTAACTCCCTGAATTTCCAAAAATTTTGCCAGAGTTTCCCCTATAACTGGGCCTATCCGCCGGTTAGAGAGCCCCAGAAACACATCCTCAAAACATATATATAATCCAATGACGTAACATAACTCATAATAACACCAACCGTCGCCTCACATACAATATATTTAGAAAGAAGCACTTTTACATTAACTGAACAAGTGATACAAGAATCCATAGGCGATAGTTTTATAGAAAGGTTACATAGCTTATACAAATAAGTAAGGATACTTCTTGTTCATCTCTTCCTTGGCCTCCCAAGTAGCCTCTTCAACCTGTCGGTTTTGCCACAACACCTTCACGGAGGCAATTTCTTTATTCCTCAACTTTCGGACTTGCCTATCAAGAATGGCAACTGAAATTTCTTCATATGACAGTTCTTCATTATCCTCAATGGTCTCATTCGGCATAATAGCTGGCGGATCTCCAACTACTTTCTTCAACATAGACACATGGAATACCAGGTGCACTAATGATATCTCGGGTGGTAGCTCAATCTTGTACGCCACCTGATCAATCCTATGAATGATTTTGTATGGCCCGACATACCTCGGACTCAATTTCCCTTTCCTTCCCAATCGCATTATACCCTTCATGGGGGAAACCTTCAAGAATACCCAATCATCTTCCTTGAACTCTAAGTCTCTGCGACGAACATCCGAATAGGATTGTTGACGACTCTGATCACTTTTCAACCACTCCTTAATGATTTTAACCTTTTTCATAGCCTGATGCACGAGGTCTGGTCCTATCAACTCAGCTTCCCCAATCTCTAACCACCCAATGGTAGATTTACATCTCCTACCATATAATGCCTCAAATGGTGCCATCTAAATACTAGAATGAAATTTGGTGTTATAAGCAAATTCTATGAGTGGCAAATGATCATCCCAGCTACCCTTGAAGTCAAGAACACAAGCACACAACATGTCCTCAAGTGTCTGAATAGTCCGCTCTACTTGCCCGTCGGTCTGTGGATAGAAGGATGTACTAAGATTCAGCTGAGTACCCAAACCTTGCTGAAATTTCTTCCAAATATTTTCCGTGAACTGAGCCCATCGATCAGAAATGATAGAAACTGGAGTTCCATGTAGCCTGACTATTTCCTTGATATACAACTGAGCATACTATTCTGTTGTGTCAGTAGATTTAACTGGCAAGAAGTGTGCTGATTTCGTGAGTCGATCCACAATTACCCAAATTGAGTCAAACTTGTGTGGAGTGCGTGGAAATCCTACCACAAAATCCATATTAATCATTTCCCACTTCCACATTGGAATTTGTATGTTTTGTGCCAACCCACCAAGCCGTTGGTGTTTGGCCTTCACTTGCTGACAATTCAGACATCTTGCCACAAAGTCCGCCACATTATTTTTCATGTCACTCCACCAATAGACTTCCTTGAGATCATGATACATCTTCATAGAACCTGGGTGCAGGGAATACCTAGAAGTGTGAGCCTCGATCATGGTTCTTTCCCGGAGACCATCTACATTTGGAACACATAGCCGCCCTTGGTACCTTAGTGTACCATCATCCATGCCAAGAGTAAAAGCCATAGTTTTATATTTTTGAATCCCCTCCTTCAGTTGTACCAACAATGGATCGTTGTATTGCTTCTCTTTGAAATCCACGACAAGTAATGATTCAGCCTTATTTTGCACAATTACCCCTCTTTCACTAGAGACCGCAAGACAAACTCCCAAGCTAGCTAACTGGTGAACCTCCCTGGCCAACGGCCTTCGACATGCCTCCAAGTGAGCCAAACTGCCCATAGATTTCCGTCTAAGAGCATTCGCTACAACATTGGCTTTCCCTGGGTGAAATAGAATATCGATGTCGTAATCCTTGAGTAACTCAAGTCATCTTCTCTGCCTCAGATTCAACTCATTTTGTTTGAAAATATATTGAAGACTCTTGTGGTCCGTGAATACATCCACATGGACCCTATACAAATAATGACGCCAAATTTTCAATGCAAAAACCACCGCCGCAAGTTCCAAATCATGTGTTGGATAATTCTTCTCATGATTCTTGAGTTGCCTAGAAGCATAAGCTATAACCTTGCTGTGTTTCATTAACACACACCCAAGCCCTATCCTTGAAGCATCGCAATATACCACAAACCCATCTGTACCCTCTGCCAGGGTCAACATCGGCGCCATAGTCAATCTTGATTTCAACTCTTGGAAGCTCCTTTCACAAGCATCAGACCATTGGAACTAAATCGCTTTCTGAGTCAATTTAGTCAACGGAGAGGCAAGAGTAGAGAACCCCTCCACAAACTTCCTGTAATACCCTGCTAAGCCCAAGAAACTGCGAATCTCAGTTGGAGTTGTAGGTCTAGGCCAATTCTTCACCGTTGCAATCTTTTGAGGGTCAACCTTAATTCCTTCTCTGGAGACAACAGGACCCAAGAATGTGACATACTCGAGCCAAAATTCACATTTTGAAAATTTCGCGTACAATTGGTGCTGATGAAGACTCTGCAAAATTGCCCTGAGATGATCGGCATGGTCCTCTCGACCTCGTAAATACATAAGGATATCGTCAATAAATACTATCACAAAGGAATAGAGAAAAGGCTTGAAAACCTGATTCATAAGATCCATGAAAGCCTCCGGGGCATTTGTTAGCCCAAAAGAAATTACCAGAAATTCAAAGTGCCCATACCGGGTCCTGAAAGCTATTTTCGGAATATCCTGCTCCTTAATCTTCAATTGGTGGTACCCGGACCGTAAATCAATTTTGGAGAAGTACCTAGCGCCCTGTAACTGATCAAACAAATCATCTATTCTTGGTAATGGGTATTTGTTTTTTATTGTGACTTTGTTGAGCTGCCGGTAGTCAATACACATCCTGAGTGATCAATCTTTCTTCCTTACAAAGAGAACCGGTGCGCCCCATAGTGACACACTTGGTCGGATGAAATCCTTCTCTAACAAATCCTTCAATTGTTCCTTTAGCTCCTTCAATTCTGCTGGTGCCATCCTGTAGGGCGGAATAGATATAGGCCGCATGCCTAGCATCACATCAACCCCAAAATTAATCTCCCTGTCTGGCGGAATCCCAGGGAGCTCAACAGGAAAGATGTCTGGAAATTCATTCACAACTGGCACAGACTCGAGTGTAGGCTCCTCAGCATCGGTGTCCGTAACCCGGACCAAATGATAGATACACCCCTTATTAATCATCTTCGTGGCCTTAAGGTAAGAAATAAACCTACCTTTTGGCATTACATTATCCCCCTTCCACTCAACAACATGCTCATTTGGAAATTCAAACCTCACAGTCCTAGTTCGGCAATCAAGCTTGGAAAAACATGAACAAATCCAATCCATTCCCATAATTACATCAAAATCTACCATCCCCAATTCAATGAGATCGGCCACGGTGTCCCGACCACGTACCGTGACAACACACCCCCTATAAACCCATGCAGCCACAACAGACTTGCCAATCGGAGTAGATACAGAGAACGGCTCGGGAAGTTATTCTGGTTTTATCCCAAATTCCATAGCAACATAAGGAGTAATATAGGACAAGGTGGAACCGGGATCAATTAGAGCATATACATCATGAGATTAGACAGTCAATATACCTGTGACAATATCTAGAGAAGCCTCTACACTCTGGCGACCGCTCATAGCACAGAAACGGCTGGGTCCTCCTGAACTATGCGCACCACCCCTAACTGAACCACGCCATTCTGGTGCTGGAGTGTCTCGAGCTGGAGGGGGTGCTGAAGATGTAGCAGCTGCAGAACTGGATGTCTGTGATGTTCCCCTGCCTGCACCCTGGCGGGATAAACGACACTCTCTCTAAATATGACCCCTCAATCCGCAGCCGTAATATATATATAGGTAGCTCCATGTAGCAGATCCCCAAGTGCATCTTCCTACACCTAGGACATGGGGGCCTCCGCTGCTGCTGGAATCTCCCTTCTGATTGGCCCTGCTGGTGGGGTCCCCCGCTGTCCTGATTGGGCCAGAAACATATCCCCTACTACTGACTAGACCCTGCTGGCGGTGCACTGGCTGAAGACTGAGCAAAAGACTGGGATGGCCTTGATGACCCTCCCCTAAAAGCTGATCTTCCCCCACCAAATGACTCCCCAAAGTTGCCCGCGGACCGAGCCTTGCTGGTACCCTCTCGCTCCATTCTTTTCTTCAACTTACGGTTCTCTGTAGCTTGAGAAAATGCTACCATCTTCCCATAGTTCATATCTTAATTCAAGGCAGATGTAACAGCCTCATTGATAACCAAGGGGCTAAGGCCCTGCACAAACCAGCGCACTCTAGCCTCCATAGTAGGCAACATGAGAATGGCATATTTAGACAGACGTGCAAACTCCATCTAATACTCCCACAGACTCTTACTTCCTTGCTTAAGGTTCTCAAACTCTGCGGCACGATCTGCCCTAGTATCGACCAGCAAGAAATGGTCCATGAAAGCGTCAGCAAACTCACTCCACCTCGTTGGAGGGCTCCCATCCTCCCGAGAGTCCTCCCATAACTCAAACCAAGAATAGGCCACCCCTTTCATGCGGGAAGCGGCCAACTCCACTCCCTCCATCTCAGTAGCGCGCATAACCCGGAGAGTCTTATGCACCTTATCAATGAAGTCATGTGGGTCCTCCTCGGGATTAGCACCTATGAACACCGGAGGATCCAACTAAAGAAACTTGTTCACCCTGGAACCACTAGAATCCCCTTGTTGGCTAGAAGAAGTGGGTGCAACATTTGATCTATGCTTGAGAAGCCACTATATGTGTTAGCATCTGGATAGCTCCCCTAAGATTCCCGTCAGAAATACCAAACCCGGAAGCTGGGGCTGGAAGTGGAACCGGAATATCAGTTGGAGGAACCGCTGCACCCTCAGTAGGTGCAGGAACTGACGTGGCCTGGTCAGGTGTAGTGAAATCAGCCAGTGTAGCAGTCAGGGGATTATCCCCACCCCTCGAGTATTCACCTGCATCACCAAATAAAGGGTCAATTGCCACTCCTGAGGCGGCGTTGTCTCCTTGGCCAGTTCTTGCTCTCTTCTTAAAGGAATGCACGAGTTAGAGGAGGAACAGTTTCACAATCTGTTTCATCACACGATCCAGAATATCAAAGAAGGGTATTATTCCTAAATGTCCAAGTAGCCTCCAACTTATAGATGTGGTCGACAATATACCGATAAGGAAGACTCTACTAGACACGACTCTGAGACATCCTAGGACACTTTAAAACCTTAGGCTCTAATACTAAGTTTGTCATGTCCCAAACTCGGAAAGCGCGACCGGCGCCCAACTGAGTGAACCTGGTTAAGCAAGCCTGTTAGACGCTTTCTACCCAATGCACCCATGATCAAGAGAAGACATAATTTCGTTAATTAGACAGTAGGGAGATCATATACACAATACTAAATCATTTCATTAGTTACTTCACTTTTAAGTCTTAAAATACACATATTCTTATAGTTTGTGTGGAACAAGTGATCAAAACACAACATAACTTGTTTGACTTTTCTAGGACCCATGTGCAACCCACATAGTGTCTACGGAGCCTCTAAAGATACAAAAGAGTGTTATGATAGTACCGGCAATAAGGCCCCGTCTATACCTCGAGACGTGATAATAATATGAATAAAAGATAAAATACGTGACCCCGGGATGAAGTGGGACTCACCAAGTCTGCTGGGAAGAGGATGTACCACTATCGCTGATCAATACTGCATGTTATGGAATCACCTGCATCCATTTAAAGATGCAGCGCCCCCGGCAAAAGAGACGTTAGTACTGTCGAATAGTACTAGTATGTAAAACTAAACACCATCTCAATAGAATGAATAATAACACAAGGGAAAACAGTCAAGAATTCAATAAGAGCTTCAAATAATACTAAAACATCAAGTTAAGGATCACATAAGTTTTCAAGTCAATTTTCATGTAATTAGGTAGGGTGATCTTTAGTGCCGATATACCATAATTCACAATACCACCGTATTCTTACATGGAGTCCGATCACGATCCGATCGGCTAGGTCGTCTCATTTAATACATCAACCATAACCATAATTTCATAATAATTTTCAGCACAGTCACCACCATGTGTGTGGCATGGCGTCCGATCACGGCCAGATCGGCTAGGCCATCTCACCTGAGACATTACCTTTTTTAGTTAATCATCTCACATCATACTTCTTTCATATCCTTTCAATTCATTGGCACTAGTGGCCACAATTATAAAGTCATTCTTGGCACTTTGTCGTATTTCATAATTCCAGTTCTTCTTTCCACATTCAAACATCATTATCATTATCAACAATAATAAGGCTTCCCATTCAAGACATTAAATTCACATATGAGCAATTTGGGAATTTTAGGCACATAGAGGCTTTTCATACAATTTGGCATAACAACCTTTATTTCGATATTGACTTGAAGTCTTAACATTTCTAACACATATTCCATAGTTTGAACACATCCTCAATGATAAGGTGATATGATGAAGCATTTACAATTCATATTGAGCATATATCCTTCAACACAAGCACATTCGGAATAGCCAATTCTATTATGATCAATTTGGGACTTACACCAATTACATGAACACCGTGGGATTCGATTCTAAGAAGAAGGGGGTTTAGCCAACATACCCCAATTGAGCTTCCTTTAAACTCTAAAACGTTCCGGAATTCTTAGCAACTTCGATCTATTTTAGAAATATAACAAGTTGGACCAAACTTAGGAAGATGGTCATGATTCTAGCTCATTTGAGCACATTATCAAACACTAGGTGTGCATTGATATTTTTAAGGCCCTTTTGTGAAGATTCCATCATTTCCCCAACCCATTCTTGTTACATCACGCACTTTTCGTACGTTAAAGTTTCATCTTCAGTTAATTAACGTAGACTCAGGGATGAGATTTTCTTGAGATTATAAGCATTATGCTATTTCAAACACATGACGAGTAAATTCGTGAAGGAGAGAAGGTAAGAAAATAGAAGAAAATGAGTTTCGTTGAAGGTTGTCGATTTGGGATAAAATACGGGCCGGGCGATAATAACCGATATTTATGGACTAGTACCATGCAAGGTACCATATGACCGTGATAGTATGATGTGTAAAGTGTATTGAAAATAAATATAATTTTAAGTAATTTGAGATAATTCTTAATTATGCGAGTAATTAATTAATTATCGGGTAGTGGAATATTATCTAATTAATAAATAAATCATGAGATAAGACAACCCCCTCCCTCCAAAACGTGGCAGCTAGCCACATTCTAAAGAAATGACTAAGAGTCATTTCTTGTTAGGTAGCATAATGTTACACATTCTATTCACTCCATTCTAATATTTTCCATATTCACTAAAGACTATACCATCAGAATATTAATCATTCTTACAGCAAAAACTTCTTTCAACCAAAAATTCAATGTTAGCCATTTTATAACCAGAACGTCTTTCAACCAAAGCTTACAACCAGAACGTTAGCAAGCTTTCAACAAAACGTCTTTCAACAAAATTCCAACGAGAATTATTGGAAGCTTAACAATGTACAAATTTTGCGGTTCTAAAGGAGTACGGTGCAACCTTTTTTAAGAATATCATACGGATTTTTCCCTACTCCAGGTATGTTAAGGCTAAGCCCTTCTTTCATTTTGGCATGATCTCGTAATTACACGAGTTTGATAACGATGCATAAAGAAAAATTCATATCCCGGAATTTACGCATATTTTCCTAGTTTTGTAAGTTATAATATTATCCTTATCGGGACTTCATATTCAATTGAGTATTTCCTTTTTTTCTCCAGTCATGAGAGCATAGAATCTATATATACAGTATTATAGTATTTTCATTACCATCGAGCTATAATCGATAGGCAGGTCCCTATTGGGCAACCTCTGATCAGATGGTAAAGTTATATACCGAGCCTACTGTGGCCGAGTGCCTATGAGCGAACCCAGTTAGCCGAGATACAAAGCCTAGTACTGCCGAGCGCCTATGAGCGAGCCTACTATGGCAGAGCAGTTATATATATATATATACCGAGCCTTATAAGGCCGGACATCTATTTTACTTACTATATTGAGAGAATAGAGTTAGTATTAGCATGTGAGCATATCTTCAGATTATCTTTGACCCCCAGTTGCTTTCAGTTATTATATTATCAGTTCAGTTTTAGTTTTCAGTATATTGCCTTACATACTCGGTATATTATTTTGTACTGACACCCTTTCCGGGTTCAGACAGACAGACGGGTAGACCCCTTAGTAGGTGTTGCCTGAGTTCAACTTTATCGGTAAGCTCCCCGTCCTTCGGAGTTGCCGGGTCTAGAAGTGTTGTGTACATCTTGTGTATATATGTAGATAGGTTATGGGTAGGTCGGGGCCCTGTTCCGATCACAGTACATGTATCAGTAGAGGCTTATAGACATATCCTGTTAGTTAGTACAACATGTTGGGCTTGTAGGCCCTATACGTACATTTTGTTGGCTTGTCAGTTATAGTAGTTATGACGGCCTTGCCAACCCAGCTTTATGTTGACATTTAGTCAGCATTAGTCTCTATTCAGTATTATATTTTGCTTCGGAAATTGTCTTGCCATGTGGCCCCTGGACAAAGTATGACATTATATGTCCAGAATTCCCGAGTCACAAGTTAGTACGCAAGGATGGATGAGGCACCGGGTGCCGGTCTTGCCCCCAAGGTCGGGGTGTGACAAAAGTGGTATCAGAGCAGTTCTGTCCTAGGGAGTCTACAAGTCATGTGTAGTAGGGTCTTGTTTATAGATGTGTGGTGCACCACATTATATAAGCAGGGGACTACAGGGTATTTAAGAGTTGGTTACCCTTCTTTCAAATCTAAATCGTGCTATAGAACTGAGTTATAGGAAATTTGAGTTAAACTTATGGGTTGGCATTTGCATGCATAGATGACGGTAATTCCGAATACTACGGCTAGCCAGAGGAGAGAGACAGCACTAGGTGAGGGGACTAGCAGGGTACCCCAGTAGATGGGGCCCAATCGGAGGCCTAGGGAGAGACCCCTACTCAGCCATTACCGCCTCCTCCGCCGCCTGAGGAGATTCCTAGGGAGACCGCACATCCAGTCCCCCCTCCGCTTCCATCAGATTAGGACTTAAGGAGTGCGGTGCATTTTTTGGCACAATTGGTAGCTACCCAACAACAGGCTAGGGCATCCGCTAGTGCAGGACCTTCTGAGGGATCTGGGAGTTCAGGGGTCCGAGAGTTTATTACTTTAAGTCCCCAGAGTTCACGGGGATAGATTAGAGGGAGGACCCGTGGGATTTCATAGATCAGCTTCACAGGATCTTTCGGGTTATGCATGCCATGGAGAAAGAGGCAATTGAGCTAGCAGCTTTTCGACTCTAAGATATAGCCATCCTTTGGTACGAGGGATAGGAAAGGTCCAGGGGGGCGTGATGCACCTTCTGCTATTTGGGAGAATTTTTCAGATGCCTTTCTTGACCAGTACTTACCGCGAGAGATCCGACAGAAACGAGTCGATCAGTTTCTAGCCCTCAAGCAGGGCAATATGAGTGTTCGAGAGTATAGTCTCCATTTTGACTCATTGGCCAGATATGCACCATTCATAGTTGCTACTATGCGGGATAGAATCCACAAGTTTATAGCAGGGTTGGCCCTAGTATGGATATCTCCCGGATTCAGGCATTTGCCTAGAATATAGAAAGGGGTAGGCGTCGGCAGCAGGGTACGGAGAGGACTGACTCAGTGCATCTTAAGAGGGTGAAGTTTGCCAGGTCTCAAGAGTAGTCTCAGGGTAGTTACAGGCCCCCAGTACTTCGAATGGCCACCTGGACCTCTGCCACCTCAGTCACAGGGTTACAGGTATGACCGTTATACTCAGTCAGGACCAGGTGAGAGCTCCCAGCCATCAAGTGTGCAGCGATAATGAGGTTCGGGGCAGACATTGCTATTTCCGCCACAGTGTACCATCTGCGGTAGAGGACACTTGGGCCAATGCCGAGCTGGTTCCGACGTTTGTTATACATGTGGACGTCCGGGGCATATGATGCGAGATTTCCCAAATAGAGATTCTGGGGGTATGGCGCAACCAGCGAATTCAGCAACAGGATCATCTATGCCCGCGCATCCTTCAAGGCACGAGTCTCAGTCTTCGGATGGTAGAGGTCTAGGCAAAGGTAGAGGTTTCAGTTCAGGTGGTAACCAGAATCGTAGCTATGCTTTAGCGGGTCGACAGGACCAGGAATCCTCACCAGACGTTATGATAGGTATGTTGACCATTTGCTCTCACGATGCTTATACCTTGATAGACCCAGGATCTAATTTATCATATATTACACCATTTATCGTGAGGAAGTTTGGTATAGTGCCTGAAATACTAAGTGATCCTTTTGTAGTATCTACACCGGTCAGAGAATCGATTATTGCTAGACGGGTTTACCGAGGTTGTACGGTATCAGTTTGTGGTCGTCAAACCTCAGTCGACCTAGTTGAGCTAGAGATGTTGGATTTTGATGCTATCATGGGCATGGACTGGTTGGCAGCTTGCTATGCCACAGTTGATTGTCGAGCAAAGATAGCTAGATTTCATTTTCCGGGTGAGCAAGTCCTTGAATGGGTAGGTAATACAGAGACACCCAGAGGTAGGTTTATTTCCTATCTGAAGTCGAGGAAAATGATCACAAAAGGGTGCATTTATCATATTGTGCGAGTTAGAGAAATAGATATTGAGATACCTACACTTCAGTCTATTCCAGTAGTAAAAGAGTACGTGGATGTATTTCCAGATGAACTTCCAGGTATTCCCCCAGAGCGAGAGATTGATTTTGGCATCGATTTGCTTCCGGGAACTCAACCAATATCCATCCCTCCGTATAGAATGGCACCTGCCGAATTGAAGGAGTTGAAGGAGCAATTAAAAGATTTGCTTGAGAAAGGTTTCATCAGGCCCAGTACCTCACCTTGAGGTGCACAGTACTGTTTGTATGAAAGAAAGGCGGCTCGCTAAGGATGTGTATCGATTATAGGCAACTGAACAAGGTAACTATTAAGAATAAGTATCCACTTCCAAGGATAGATGACTTGTTTGACCAGTTGCAGGAATCTAGATGCTTTTCAAAGATAGATTTGAGGTCGAGGTACCACCAGGTCAGAGTTCGGAGAAAGATATTCCCAAGACAGCTTTCAGGACCCGATATGGCCACTTCGAGTTCCTTGTCATGTCCTTCGGGTTGACGAATGCACCTGCCATATTTATGGACTTGATGAATAGCCTATTTTTGCCATATTTAGATCTGTTCATGATAGTATTTATTGATGATATTCTAGTTTATTCATGTTCAAAGGATGAGCATGCGGACTACCTACTGAGCGGTGCTCCAAACCCTCTCTGATAGTAAATTATATGCTACGTTTTCTAAATGTGAGTTCCGATTGAAGTCGGTAGCATTCTTGGGGCACATTGTATCCGATGGAGGTATAAAGGTAGACAATCAGTAGATTGAGGCTGTGAAATTCTGGCCTAGACCTACCACCCCGACAGATATTTGTAGCTTTCTAGGCTTAGCAGGATACTGCCGGAGGTTCGTAGAGGGTGTTTCTTCACTTTTGGCATCATTAACGAAGTTGACGCAAAAAGCAACTAAGTTTTAGTCGATAGAGGCTTGCGAGCAGAGTTTCCAAGAGCTTAAGAACAGGTTGACCTCAGCGCCAGTTCTAGTACTTCTAGAGGGTCCAGATGGTTATCCCATGTATTGTAATGCCTCAAGTGTTGGGTTAGGATGTGTCCTGATACAACATGGGAAAGTAATTGCGTATGCTTCAAGGCAGTTAAGGAAGCATGAGCGGAATTATCCGACCCACGACCTCGAATTAGCAGCGGTTGTTTATGCACTTAAGATATGGAGACATTATTTATATGGTGTTCATGTGGATGTATTCACAGATCATAAAAGCCTGCAATACATCTTCAAGCAAAAAGAGTTGAATTTGCGACAGAGGCGATGGCTTGAGTTATTGAAAGATTACGATGTTAACATTCTCTACCATCCAGGGAAAGCTAATGTTGTAGCAGACGCCTTAAGTCGCCAATCTATGGGTAGCTTAGCACATGTAGAGGCCGAAAAAAGACAATTAACTAGAAAGATTCATCAATTGGCTTGTTTGGGGGTTTGGTTAGTAGACTCTAGCAATGGTGGAGTTGTACTCCAAAATACTGCAAAATCATCTCTCATAGCTAAAGTAAAGGAGAAGTAGTACGAGGACCCAGAGTTAGTCGAGTTGAGAGAGTAAGTTCCGCAGCAGAAGAAGTCGTTGTTAGAACTTAAGGGAGACGAGGCTCTCAGATACATGGGTCGTTTGTGTGTTCTAGATGTAGCAGGGCTACGAGACAGGATTATGTCAGAGGCACATTATTCGTGGTACTCCATTCACCCTCGGTCGACGAAGATGTACCATGACATCAAGGATGTGTATTGGTGGAACGATATAAAGAAGAATATTGCTGAGTATGTCGCTCAGTATCCTAGTTGCCAGCAGGTGAAGATAGAGCACCAGAAGCCTGAAGGGCTAATGCAGACTATTGAGATCCCGACATGGAAATGGGAGGCGATAAACATGGACTTTATCACAGGTTTACCTCGTTCTCATCATAAGTTCGATTCCATATGGGTAATAGTCGATAGGCTCACGAAATCAGCTCATTTCCTACCGGTCAGATCTACATATACAACAGAAGATTATGCAAAGTTGTATATTAAAGAGATAGTGCGACTACAGGGAGTACCAATATCTATTATATCTGACCGTGGGGCCCAGTTTACAGGACATTTTTGGAGGTCATTTCAGAAAGGTCTAGGGACTCAGGTGAATCTCAGCACAACTTTTCATCCACAAACTGATGGACAAGCCGAGCGCACAATTCAGACGCTTGAGGATATGTTACGAGCATGTGTAATGGATTTTAAAAGAAGTTGGGATGAACATCTACCTCTTATCGAATTTGCATATAATAACAGTTACCATTCCAGTATCCAGATGGCTCCGTACGAGGCTTTGTATGGGCGTAAGTGCAGATCTTCTATAGGGTGGTTTGATGTTGGAGAATCTGGGTTATATGGGCCAGACCTGGTTCAACAGGCCATAGAGAAAGTAAAGCTTATCCGGGAGCGACTGTTGACAGCTCAGAGTCGTCAGAAGTCATATTCTGACGTGCGGCGA
>AWOL01S0062387.1:48370-63428 GCA_000715115.1 Nicotiana otophora
TTGGATTTTAAAAGAAGTTGGGATGAACATCTACCTCTTATCGAATTTGCATATAATAACAGTTACCATTCCAGTATCCAGATGGCTCCGTACGAGGCTTTGTATGGGCGTAAGTGCAGATCTCCTATAGGGTGGTTTGATGTTGGAGAATCTGGGTTACATGGGCCGGACCTGGTTCAGCAGGCCATAGAAAAAGTAAAGCTTATCCAGGAGCGACTGTTGACAACTAAGAGTCATTAGAAGTCATATTCTAATGTGTTGTGACGAGACTTAGAGTTCGAGGTTAATGATTGGGTATTCTTAAAGGTGTCACCTATGAAGAGTGTGATGAGGTTTGGCAAGAAGGGTAAGCTTAGCCCACGGTATATTGGGCCTTATAGGATCATTCGGAGAGTGGGCCAAATAGCTTATAAGTTAGAATTGCCCACAGAATTGGAGTCTGTCCATCCGATTTTTCACGTATCCATGCCACGGAAATGCATTGGCGATCCTACCCGAGTGGTGCCCACGGATGATGTACAGATTACGGAGAACCTGTCATACGAGGAAATCCCGATTTCCATTCTAGACCGACAAATTCACAAGCTACGGAATAAGGAAATAGCCTCCGTGAAGGTTTTATGGAGGAGCAAGAATGTGGAAGAGATGACGTGGGACGCAGAGGAAGAAATGAAGTCTAAATACCCCCACCTATTTTAAACTGAATATATGGCTCGAGGTGGGATACCTCAGCACAGCTCTATTCAGGCCGGTAGGTCATCAGGTAAGCTCTTATTGTTGACTTTCAGAATTTATAATAGATAGCTGTGTGAGGCTAAGTGTGGAATGTATAGCATGTTTTCTCGCTGCGTGCTGTGTGGTTTTAGTCTAGTGTACATAGGTGACTCTGGCAAAAAATATTTTCCCAAAGTACCTAAGAGTAGGCATTCGAGGACGAATGTTTCTAAGGGGGAAAGGATGTTACATCTCGCATTTTTTGTACGTTAAAGTTTCTTCTTCAGTTAATTAACGTAGACTCGGGGATGAGATTTTCTTGAGATTATAAGCATTATGCTATTTCAAACACATGATGAGTAAATTCGTGAAGGAGATATGGTAAGCAAATAGAAGAAAATGAGTTTCATTGAAGGTTGATTTGGGATAAAATACGGGCCGAGCGATAATAACCGATATTTATGGAATAGTACCATGCAAGGTACCATATGACCATGATAGTATGATGTGTAAAGTGTATTGAAAATAAATAGAATTTTAAGTAATTTGAGATAATTCTTAATTATGCGGGTAATTGGTTAATTACCGGGTAGTGGGATATTACCTAATTAATAAATAAATCATGAGATAAGACAACCCAATCCCCCCAAAACGTAGCAGCTAGCCACATTCTAAAGAAATGACTAAGAGTCATTTATTGTTAGGTAGCATAATGTTACACATTCTATTCACTCCATTCTAATATTTTCCATATTCACTAAAGACTATACCATCAGAATATTAATCATTCTTACAGCAAAAACTTCTTTCAACCAAAAATTCAATGTTAGCCATTTTATAACCAGAACGTCTTTCAACCAAAGCTTACAACCAGAACGTTAGCAAGCTTTCAACAAAACGTCTTTCAACAAAATTCCAACGAGAATTATTGGAAGCTTAACAATGTACAAATTTTGCGGTTCTAAAGGAGTACGGTGCAACCTTTTTTAAGAATATCATACGGATTTTTCCCTACTCCAGGTATGTTAAGGCTAAGCCCTTCTTTCATTTTGGCATGATCTCGTAATTACACGAGTTTGATAACGAAGCATAAAGAAAAATTCATATCCCGGAATTTACGCATATTTTCCTAGTTTTGTAAGTTATAATATTATCCTTATCGGGACTTCATATTCAATTGAGTATTTCCTTTTTTTCTCCAGTCATGAGAGCATAGAATCTATATATACAGTATTATAGTATTTTCATTACCATCGAGCTNATATTAAGGAGATAGTGCGGCTACACGGAGTACCAGTTTCTATTATATCTGACCGTGGGGCTCAGTTTACAGCACATTTTTGGAGGTCATTTCAGAGAGGTCTAGGGACTCAGGTGAATCTCAGCACAACTTTTCATCCACAAACTGATGGACAAGCCGAGCGCACAATTCAGACGCTTGAGGATATGTTACGAGCATGTGTAATGGATTTTAAAAGAAGTTGGGATGAACATCTACCTCTTATCGAATTTGCATATAATAACAGTTACCATTCCAGTATCCAGATGGCTCCGTACGAGGCTTTGTATGGGCGTAAGTGCAGATCTTCTATAGGGTGGTTTGATGTTGGAGAATCTGGGTTACATGGGCCGGACCTGGTTCAGCAGGCCATAGAAAAAGTAAAGCTTATCCAGGAGCGACTGTTGACAACTAAGAGTCATTAGAAGTCATATTCTAATGTGTTGTGACGAGACTTAGAGTTCGAGGTTAATGATTGGGTATTCTTAAAGGTGTCACCTATGAAGAGTGTGATGAGGTTTGGCAAGAAGGGTAAGCTTAGCCCACGGTATATTGGGCCTTATAGGATCATTCGGAGAGTGGGCCAAATAGCTTATAAGTTAGAATTGCCCACAGAATTGGAGTCTGTCCATCCGATTTTTCACGTATCCATGCCACGGAAATGCATTGGCGATCCTACCCGAGTGGTGCCCACGGATGATGTACAGATTACGGAGAACCTGTCATACGAGGAAATCCCGATTTCCATTCTAGACCGACAAATTCACAAGCTACGGAATAAGGAAATAGCCTCCGTGAAGGTTTTATGGAGGAGCAAGAATGTGGAAGAGATGACGTGGGACGCAGAGGAAGAAATGAAGTCTAAATACCCCCACCTATTTTAAACTGAATATATGGCTCGAGGTGGGATACCTCAGCACAGCTCTATTCAGGCCGGTAGGTCATCAGGTAAGCTCTTATTGTTGACTTTCAGAATTTATAATAGATAGCTGTGTGAGGCTAAGTGTGGAATGTATAGCATGTTTTCTCGCTGCGTGCTGTGTGGTTTTAGTCTAGTGTACATAGGTGACTCTGGCAAAAAATATTTTCCCAAAGTACCTAAGAGTAGGCATTCGAGGACGAATGTTTCTAAGGGGGAAAGGATGTTACATCTCGCATTTTTTGTACGTTAAAGTTTCTTCTTCAGTTAATTAACGTAGACTCGGGGATGAGATTTTCTTGAGATTATAAGCATTATGCTATTTCAAACACATGATGAGTAAATTCGTGAAGGAGATATGGTAAGCAAATAGAAGAAAATGAGTTTCATTGAAGGTTGATTTGGGATAAAATACGGGCCGAGCGATAATAACCGATATTTATGGAATAGTACCATGCAAGGTACCATATGACCATGATAGTATGATGTGTAAAGTGTATTGAAAATAAATAGAATTTTAAGTAATTTGAGATAATTCTTAATTATGCGGGTAATTGGTTAATTACCGGGTAGTGGGATATTACCTAATTAATAAATAAATCATGAGATAAGACAACCCAATCCCCCCAAAACGTAGCAGCTAGCCACATTCTAAAGAAATGACTAAGAGTCATTTATTGTTAGGTAGCATAATGTTACACATTCTATTCACTCCATTCTAATATTTTCCATATTCACTAAAGACTATACCATCAGAATATTAATCATTCTTACAGCAAAAACTTCTTTCAACCAAAAATTCAATGTTAGCCATTTTATAACCAGAACGTCTTTCAACCAAAGCTTACAACCAGAACGTTAGCAAGCTTTCAACAAAACGTCTTTCAACAAAATTCCAACGAGAATTATTGGAAGCTTAACAATGTACAAATTTTGCGGTTCTAAAGGAGTACGGTGCAACCTTTTTTAAGAATATCATACGGATTTTTCCCTACTCCAGGTATGTTAAGGCTAAGCCCTTCTTTCATTTTGGCATGATCTCGTAATTACACGAGTTTGATAACGAAGCATAAAGAAAAATTCATATCCCGGAATTTACGCATATTTTCCTAGTTTTGTAAGTTATAATATTATCCTTATCGGGACTTCATATTCAATTGAGTATTTCCTTTTTTTCTCCAGTCATGAGAGCATAGAATCTATATATACAGTATTATAGTATTTTCATTACCATCGAGCTGTAATCGATAGGCAGGCCCCTATTGGGCAACCTCTGATCAGATGGTAAAGTTATATACCGAGCCTACTATGGCCGAGCGCCTATGAGCGAGCCCAGTTAGCCGAGATACAAAGTCTAGTACGGTCGAGCGCCTATGAGCGAGCCTACTATGGCAGAGCAGTTATATATATATACCGAGCCTTATAAGGCCGGACATCTATTTTACTTACTATATTGAGAGAATAGAGTTAGTATCAGCATGTGAGCATATCTTCAGATTATCTTTGACCCCCAGTTGCTTTCAGTTATTATATTATCAGTTCAGTTTTAGTTTTCAGTATATTGCCTTACATACTAGGTACATTATTTTGTACTGACATCCCTTTCCGGGTTTAGACAGACAGACGGGTAGACCCCTTACTAGGTGTTGCCTGAGTTCAGCTTTATCGGTAAACTCCCTGTCCTTCAGAGTTGCTGGGTCTAGAAGTGTTGTGTACATCTTGTGTATATATATAGATAGGTTTTGGGTAGGTCGGGGCCTTGTTCTGATCACAGTAAATCTATCAGCAGAGGCTTGTAGATATATCCCGTCAGTTAGTGTAGTATGTTGGGCTTGTAGGCCCTGTACATACATTTTGTTGGCTTGTCAGTTATAGTAGTTATGACGGACTTGCCGGCCCAGCTTTATGTTGACATTTAGTTAGCATTAGTCTCTATTCAGTTTTATATTTTGCTTCGCAAATTGTCTTGCCATGTGGCCCCTGGACAAATTATGAAATTATATGTCCAGAATTCCTAAGTCGCAAGTTGGTACGCAAGGATAGATGAGGCATCAGGTGTCGGTCTCGCCCCCAGGATCGGGGTGTGACAATTCTCTACCATTTTTATCTTGCAGCCTTCCCCCATTATTTGATAACATATGCATGCAAGATAACAACCCTTTCACACGCAAGAATTGTCTTTCTAATTATCCCATTTTGTGTAAATATTCTAAATTGAGAGCTAGGACATAGATTCTTACCTTTAGGATGAAGACTTTCTTTGTTAATCCTCAATGATTGTGCAAGAATCCATAGATAATAGGTTGAAGGTTACTCCTCCACACTAAGCACTCTTTCTCACTCTAAAAATATCAAAAATTTTCTCAAATTGACTATGGCATATGTTTTATTGAAGTAGGGTCGGGTTATAAAAATCCAAAAATGAAGCCCAGGGATAGGATCTGCGATCGCATATGCGACCGCATAATGATTCTGCGGTTCGCGAAACGACCGCGAAAAATGGCCGAACAGGGCTGGCCTGCTTCACTCTACGGCCATTATGCGGCCCGCAGACCTGTTCTGCGCTCGCATATTGCACCACAAAACCTCACTCCGCAAAATTTCTAAGGCTGATTGTGCGACAAAAGTGCAGCCCGTGAAAATTGTTGTGCGGTCGCATAACTGGCCGTGAAATTGTCATCAAAAATAGCCAAAGTAGCTGCTTCACTCTGCGGCCATTCTGTGGCCCGCAGAGTGATTATGTGGCCGCATAATGGGCCGCGAAAATGCCTAACTCTGCAAAATATTTTCCTTCAACTCTCCAGTGTACTGTTCAATCTAAAAAGTCTGAATCCCGATTTTTAGGAAATATTTTACGGGGCCTTACACGGACTTGGTCAGCCGATCCACAATCACCCAAATATTATCGAACTTCCTCGAAGTCCGTGGGAGCCCAACTACAAAATCCATGGTGATATGCTCCCATTTCCACTATAGAATCTCTAGCCTCTAAAGCAATCCACCCAGCCTCTGATGCTCATACTCTACTTGCTGGCATTTAGGGCACCGAGCTACAAAACCCCACTATATCCTTCTTCATTCTCCTCCACCAATAGTGTCGTCTCAAGTCCTGGTACATCTTCGTGGCAACTGGATGAATGAAATACCGCAAACTATGGGCCTCCTCAGGAATCAAATCACATAGCCCATCTACATTAGGCACATAAATCCGACCATGCATCCTCAACACCCCATCATTCCCAATAGTATCATCCCTGGAATCACCGTGTTGAACCGTGTTCTTAAGGACAAGCAAATGGGGATCATCATACTGGCGCTCTCTGATGCGATCATATAAGGAAGACTGAGAAATCACACAAGCTAGAACCCGGCTGGGCTCCGAAACATCTAATCTCACAAACTGGTTGGCCAAGGCCTGAACATCAATTGCAAGTGGTCTCTCACCAACAGGAATGAATGCAAGGCTACCCATACTCATCGCCTTTCTACTCAAGGCATCGGCCACCATATTGGCCTTTCCGGGATGATACAAAATAGTGATATCATAGTCCTTTAGCAGCTCTAACCATCTTCGCTGCCTCAAATTTAGATCCTTTTGTTAGAACAAGTGCTGAAGACTCCGATGATCCATAAATACCTCACAAGACACACCATAGAGATAATGCCTCCAAATCTTCAATGCATGAACGATGGAAGCCAACTCCAAATCATGAACATGGAAGTTCTTCTCATGAGGCTTAAACTGACGCAAAGCATAAGCGATCACTCTACCCTCCTGCATCAAGACACACATAATACCGATCCGAGAAGCATCATAATACACTGTATAAGAACCTGAAGCTGAAGATAAAACTAGAACTGGAGTTGTGGTCAAGGCAGTCTTAAGCTTCTAAAAGCTCTTCTCACACTCATCCGAACACTTGAAAGGAGTACCCTTCTGAGTCAATTTGGTCAAGGGTGAAGCAATAGACGAGAAATCCTCCACGAAGCGACGATAATAACCAGCCAAGCCGAGAAAGCTCTAAATCTCTGTAGTTGAGCACAGTCTAGGCCAACTCTGAACCGCCTCAATCTTCTTCGGATCCACCTGAATCCCCTCACTGGACACCACGTGCCCCAAGAACTCCACTGAACCAAGCCAAAACTCGCACTTGGAGAACTTGGCATAAAGCTTCTCCTCCGTCAACCACTGCAACACAATCCTCAAATGTTGGGCATGCTCCTCCTAGCTATGAGAGTACACCAGGATATCATGAGATGCATGAATACTGCTGGGGGTTGGCCAACCCAAAAGACATCATAAGGAACGCATAATGACCATAACGAGTCATGAATGTTGTCTTTAGAATATCTGAGTCCCAAATCTTCAACTAGTGATACCCAGACCTCAAATCAATCTTAGAGAACACCCTCACTCCCTGAAGTTGGTCAAATAGATCATCAATGCGCGGCAAAGGATACTTGTTCTTGATTATTACTTTGTTCAACTGCCTATAGTCGATGCACATCCACAGAGTGCCATCCTTCTTCTTCACAAACAGAACTGGTGCACTCCAAGGTGACACACTAGGCCTAATAAACCTCTTATCAAGAAGTTCCTGAAGCTATTTTTTCAATTACTTCAACTCAGTCGGTGCCATACGATACGAAGGAATATAAATGGGATGAGTGCCCGACACCAAGTCAATACCAAAGTCAATACCCCTGTCGGACAGCATGCCCTGCAGGTCTGCAGAAAAAATATCCGGAAAGTCTTGTACCACCGGAACAGAATCAATAGTAGGGGTATCAGCACCAATATCCCTTACAAAGGCCAAATAAGATAGACAACCCTTCCCAACCATCCGTTGGGCCTTCAAATATGAAAGTATTCTACTGGGAACATAGTCTAGAGAACCTCTCCACTCTATCCTTGGCAACCCCAGCATGGCCAACGTCATGGTCTAAGTGTGACAACCCAGCATAGCATGACATGGATACAACCAATCCATACCTAATATCACATCTAAATCAACAATACTAAGAAATAAGAGATCAACTCCAGTCTCCAATCCCCCAATAGTCACTACACATGACCGATATACACAGTCCACAACAATAGTATCGCCTACTGGCATAGATACATGAACAGATGAGACTAAGGACTCATGGGGCATATCCAGATAATGAGCAAAATACGATGATACATATGAATAAGTGGAACCAGGGTCAAATAATACAGAAGCATCCATGTGGCATACTAAGACAATACCTGTGATCACTGCATCTAAAGCAACAACATCTAGCCTGGCAGGAATAGCATAGAATTGGTCATGTCTGCCACTTGATCAGCCTCCCCCTCTTGGGAGACCCCTAGCTTCCTAAGCCCCACCCCGAGCTGGCTGGGCGGGTGGTGAAGTAACTGGTGTTGAAGTCGTGGCCTGACTCCTCTACTGAACTGGGCCTCCCATATGCATGGATAGAACCTCTTTACATGACCCAACTCTCCACACTTGAAACATCCCCTCTCAGAAAATGGTGGCAAATACTGAGGCGGACCACAAGAACCAGAATAACTACCAGAAGAACTTAGTGCAGACGAACCCTAAACTGAAGGTACACGAGATGAACTCTAAGCTGGAAGAGCACTAAGAGATGACTGGCCCGGACGGGCACTGTATGAACCATGGCTAGATGATACACCACGGTGAACTAGGCGAGCCATCTGAACGGGACTATAAGGACGACCCCTGTCGTGGTAGAACTGACCCCCAGAAGGAAAACTGCCGAAACCACCCGATCCATGAGGCCTCTTGGCCTCCCTCTCCTCACGCTCCTGACTACGGACCATCTTAAATTGCCGAGCAATATCAACCACCTCATCGAACTGAACACTAGATACACTCTCTGGTGTCATAGCAAAACGCAACTAATAGATGAGGCCTTCAATGAACCTCTTAATCCTCTCCCTCTCAGTGGGAACCAACCAAATTGCGTGACGAGCCAACTCTATAAATCTCATCTCATATTGGGTCACAAACAGGTCATCCTGGCGTAGCTGCTCGAACTGCCTGCGCAGCTCCTCCCTATGAGTCAGTGGCACAAACTTCTCCAAGAAGAGAACAGAGAACTCACGCCATGATAGTGATGTATCACCGACTGGCCTGCTCCTCTCATAGTCCTACCACAATCTGAAGGCAGCCCCAGTAAACTAGAAAGTAGTGAATGAGACCACGCTGGTCTCCAAAATACCTGTCGTGCGAAGAATCCGCTGGCATCTATCCAAGAAGTCCTGGGCATCCTCAGACTCAGCCCCAGTGAATGATGGAGGTTGGAGTCTCCCAAACCTCTCAAGTCTCTTATGCTCATCATCAGTCATAACGGGACCCACTTGGGCCTGAGCAACTGCAACCGGCTGGGCTGGCAATACCCCTGGTGTTTGAAGTCCCTGCATTACCTGCTCTGGAGTACAGGCGGCGGGAGCCTGAGTACCTCTCCCGGCCTGAGAAGTGGCTGGTGTGGTTTGAATAGAAACTGCATGAGCAAGGCTAGTGCACACCGTCAAAATCTAAGCCATAGCTTCCTAAAGGCCTGGAATGACAATGGCATACCTGGTGCCTGAGCTGGCCCCACTGGCTCCACCACATCTGGGACCTGCTCCTGAGCTGGAGCAACTGGTTGATCTACAGGTGCTGCTCTAGCTGTTGTACGGGCTACACCTCTGCCCTACCGCGACCTCGGCCTCTCGTGACCCTGGCTGGTGGTACAGGCGGTTGTCCATCCTGTTCAGTAGCACGTGTCCTCACCATCTGTGAGAGAGTAGAATAACACAAGTTTTAGTTTCCGGAATCAACAAATTCGCATGACAAGAATACAAGAATGTGAAATTTCCTAAGGGTTCGGCAACCTCTCGAAGATAAGTACAGACGTCTCTATACCGATCCACAAGACTCTACTAAACCTGCTCATAACTCGTGAGACATATGTATCCTAGGCTCTGATACCAACTTGTCACGACCCTAAACCAACCCGCCGTGATGGCCCCTATCATGGTACTGTGCAAGCCGACTATTCAGACATTTCCAACACTTTAAATCTTTGGAAGATATTAAAATAATTTAAATAAAGGAAAATCTCTTCAAACAGGATAGGAAATCATAATTCAATACATAATTCTTCCCAAAACCGGGGTGTCACTGAGTGCATGAGCATCTACGAATTAACAAGGTCTAGTACACTGTCTAGAAGTCAAACGGATTAAATAAATTGAAAGATAAGGGAGGAGAGTCAAGGTTTGCGAACGCCAAGCTGCTACCTCGATGATCTTCTAAGGTCTGGACTCTGTAAATTAACAACCGCCGAAATCGGAAGCACCTCGATCTGCACATGAGGTGCTGGGTGTAGAGTGCGTACAACCAACTCAATAAGTAACAAATCTAACCTTTGGACTGAAAGTAGTGACAAGTCCAATTATTACGGTTCACTTTCAACATTTAACAGTACGAAAATTTACAGAAAACATAACAATGATATCTCAGATATTTATATTCTATAAGTGAAGGTACAAGAAATTTAGACATGCTTTTAGATGTCACAACAAAACTTAACACATAACAGGGCAGCTCCATCCCACATGCAAATAAAACAGGGTAGATCCGGCCCAAATGTCATGACTACTAGCATTACGCCTACTGTGGGTGTGCAGATTCTGGAGGGGCCGATCCAGCCCAAGCACTATAATAAGCCAAATCTTAGCATCAATCAATAAAGCATGTTGAGGTGTGCAGCCCGATCCCATAAATATCACTCACAATAGGCCCTCAGCCCCACTCAGTCAATAACCTCTCTGGTTTCTTGAGCTCACCAGAATCATGATAATCAGCCCACAATGATGATATGATATAACATGTAAAGACAACAGAGAATGAGACATAATATGCAAGTTATAACCGTGACTGAGTACAAATTCACAGATTAAGCAATTAGTTCTACAGCAAGGAACGACAACTGTGGGTCTTAATAGTACCATCATATAGTATAAGGAGGGTTTCTAACATGACTGACAACTCAATAGATCTAGCACATGGTGAAAATATGGGTAACAACAAGATTTAACAACTATTCAATTCCATGGAATCGACGCCCGTCACTTAGCACATGCGTCACCTCAACACCAATCACATAATACGAAATTTGGGATTTCACACTCTCAGAACCAAGCTTAGAAGTGTTACTTACCTCAAACTATGCAACTCTCTACTCTAACACGCTCTTGCCTGATGAATCGACCTCCAAATGCCTCAAATCTAGCCACAAATAGTTCGATGCAATCAACACGAGCTAAAAGAATAAATTCCATATGAAATTACTAAGCTTTTAATTAAAAGTCAAAACGTCCACTCAAAAGTTGGCCCTCGAGCCCATGTCCCGGAATTCAATAAAAGTCACAAAACCCAGAAGCCCATTCAACCACGAGTCCAGCCATACCAAATTTATCAAAATTCAACACCAAATCAACACCCAAATCCCCAATTTAAACTCTCCAAATCCCTAGCCTTAAATTCCTAAATTCCACCTTAAATACACACAAACTAGGTGAAAAATTTAATGGGGAGACAAGATTATTGATTAAAAATGAACACAAGTGACTAACCTCAAGAAACCCCTCGAAATGTCTCTCAAAAATCGCCTAATCCCGAGCTTGAAATGTTCAAAATGAAAAACAATCGCGAACCCTTGAATTTAAATGTTCTGCCCAGCCTTTTCGCTTCTGCAGTTCATTTAGCCGCTTCGGCGGCACCGCTTTTGTGGTCAACCATCTGCATCTACGGAAGTTGCTAATGCCGACCAACCGCTTCTGCGGTCTCACATCCCGCTTCTGCGGTCTCACATCCCACTTCTGTGGGTGGGCTTCTGCGCAAACCCGTCCGCTTCTGCGGACCAGCCTCCCCAAGTCCTTTTCCATTTCTTCGACATGCCACCCGCATCTGCGAGATCGCAGGTACGGTATTTTCCCTTGCACATGCGCAACTACTTCCATGCACCCAAGACTGCATCTACGACCCCATGGCCGCTTCTATGTCTCCGCACATGCGGCAAATCCCTCGCAGGTGTAGTTGCACCAGACCTGGCCACACCAGCTCTTCCAAAACACCAAAATTCAATCCGATTTCGATCCAAACCACCCCCGATGCCCCCGAGACCTCAACCAAATATACCAATAAGTCCTACAACACGATACGAACTTAGTCGAGCCTTCCATTCACATCAAACAATGCCAAAATCACAAATCGCGTATCGATTCAAGCCTAATAAACTTTTGAACTTCCAACTTCTATATTCGATGCTGAAATCTATCAAATCATGTCCGATTGACCTCAAATTTTTCACACAAGTCACAAATGACACCACGAACCTACTCCAACTCCCAGAACCCCAATCTGAGCCCGGTAACCATAAAGTCCACTCTCGGTCAAATATTCAAATTTTCAACATTCGTCATTTCAAGCCTAATCCAACTATAGATCTCCAAATCACAATCTGGATACGCTCATAAGTCCAAAATCACCCAACGGAGCTAACGGAACAATCATAACTCCAATTCGGAGTTGTTTATACATACATCAACATCATGTCAACTTTTTCAACTTAAACTTCTAACCTTGAGACTAAGTATCTCAATTCATTCTGAAACCTTTCCGGACCCGAACCAACTGCCCCGGCAAGTCACATAACCACAATTAAGCAAGTAATGAATAGTAAATGGGGGAACGGGACTACAACTTTCAAAACAACCTACCGGGTCGTTACACTTTATCTTTCACTTTTGACTTCGACCTTTTGGAATCATATCGACACGTCACAACCTTCAACGGCTTTTATTTACCATTGACGGGGTCAAACATATAAAATACATTTTTTGCCCGTACAATTATAATCTCAAAATCTTATTCCGAGTAACGAGTTCAGAAACAGGCTCTCTCTAATTCTACTCTAATCTAAACATGACTTTTCCAAGCATAGCAAAGATAGTAAGGTAAATTAGTGGCCACACAATTCAAAAATTAAAACTAAAATTATTGAACTAACCAAATATGATAATTCGAATCAACAAAGAAGTAGTTAATAAATGACAATATTCATGACAACCACAACCCTATAAACTAGAGTTCTTAGCCACTCATAATTGTAGTAACAATCACACGAGTATTTTGCATGAATAAATTATAAAGAAAAAAATGAAGGAACGAAGAACTTTATAATTTTCGCCTCCAAAATTTTCTCCACACGTTGGTCTAGCCTCCCAATAATGTCCACCCCCTCCCAAAAGAAAATTGATTTAGGAACACTTTTATGCTTGTTAAGGACGTGTATGACCGAAATAGACTTCTCCAAGTCGAAATAGGAGAGTTTCTGCGGTTGGGTATCAAATTGGCGCTAGGCGCCCAACTGGACGGCCAAAAAACTCAATCGCTGTCTTGGGCTTTTTTCTGGGCACGAAGCCCTCACCTGGATGCCCAAAAATGCACTTCATCCATTTTCTTCCGATTTAGCTCCAAACTTGCGTACATTCTTCCCAAATCACTTCCAATCGACTCGTACATACATAAACACTAAAATTAGGCTCGAGTTGTTCCATAACACATTAGAATGAACAAGAATAGGGCGAAAGCGTAAGGCACTTCATATATAAAAACATGAATTTTTAGCCGAGCATCAATGTACGTCTATGTGCGACACTGCAGGAGCAACAGAAAAGGTAAACAACAAATCATGATAACACTTGAAAAATTATTTTGACAAAAATGGGCTTTATTTCTCGTATGTTTTCTCTTCTTAATATTCGTTGAATTCTCTCTGTGGTACTAAATTTTCTAATTGGCTTTTTGTCTGAGGCATCTTGATTTTTGTTTTTGGTAAGAGGGGAAACCCGCGGCCGCTACAACCTCTATCACAGCCTCTGTCCTTGGGGTGAGCACTCTGTGGTGAGCACTTTGTGAGCACTGGGTAACCCCCTCCCCTGTGTAATAGCCTGCAAACCACACGGGATGTAAATCGCACTAGGCAAATCTTGTGCGACAAGCTCACCTCAGAAGGCATTGAGGAGAAATCGATCACAGGTCATCCGTATGGATGACCGACCTCCAAACCAACTTGGTTAATCTATCATTTGATATCCGTAGACCGTAATGCGCATGAGCTAACTTGGAATATTTTGCTTTGCACCTATGTAACATGATACCAATAACTATTAACGTAGATTCTTTCATAGACTTGATTAATCCATATCCCTTGGTAATACCTTTTATCGATTAATAATTTAGAGGCAGGCAATGAGGAATATATAGAGTCCTTTACAAATTTATTTTGTTTTATGTCCTTTTAAAAGATATCTTCATTTTTATACATAATGATCTAAAAATAAAATATAAGAGATTTGAAAATATCATTTTCTTCTATTGAAATTGTAAATGGTCATAGGAGATTGTTTCCTCAGTAAAAAATTAATAATGTGGTGAATGCCTATTTTTCTTATTTTTAGATCTAGCATTATTTTAAAAAATCACCTTAATTCTTAATGATGCCTTAAATCTCTTTGGTGTGATCTTACTTTTATTATGCCTTGCGTCTCTTTGTTTATCTATCTCTTGTTTAGCAAATAAGGATATTATATTAATACTAAATTGGTTCCACAATATTATGAGTGCAATTACAGTCCCTTAGAATATTTAGATTGCTCATATTGGCTTAAGATATTGCAGTCTTTTTCAACTAGATACTTAATAAAAGTAGTTTGAGCCTCCATATCTTTTACTACTAGAATTGAACAAAAAGAGGGGGCCTTGCAGAGTAGATAATTTTATTTAACTTGGACTTTTACTTTTTTGATGATGTGCGACTTTGTTTTCTTGATGAAAATTATGCCTGATTATCACTTCCTTCCCCTGCAGCATTAAGAATTCATATCAGACTCATAAATCCATTTCCCGTTATTTAATAAATTAATAACTTTTGTTGAATCTGTTTCGATCTCAAGTGGGAATAGGTGGAGCTCTTTTGTTAGCTGTAGTCCTTCTTGTAGTGCAAGTAATATAATTCTGCTTGGATAACAACAACAACAACAACAACCCAGTAGAATCCCATTAATGGGGTCTGGGGAGGGTAGT
>AWOL01S0062390.1:0-14683 GCA_000715115.1 Nicotiana otophora
AGATCCACAACATGAGAGTAGTGCCCTCGACACTGTACCAGGTGCTGAAATTCCCAACACCCAGCAGAGTCAAACAGTTTATAGGGAACAACCGACCACCAAGGAAATGTTTGCGGTCAATGAAGCGATCCCAACATCCACAATCTCAACATCGAAGGATCCGAACCAGATGGTCAAAGACGGGGCCAAAAAGCAATCACTGATACCAGCCTCGATGGAATCGGAGAACCGAGGGGTAGACAAGGACGATGACTACGGGGTCCCCAGATCTTTCATAACCCTCGATGACTCTGACGCTATAATATCAGTGGTCGAGGAACTGCAACAAGTCGTATTGAGTGAACACTTACCCGATAGAAAGGTATACATGGGCACGGGGTTAAGCCCCCAGCTCAAGAAAAAACTCATTCTATTTCTTATAGCTAATAAAGATTGTTTCGCTTGGTTCCACCTTGATATGGCAGGGATCCCGCCGAAGATAACCACTCACAAACTAAGACTGTACCCGAAGTTCCATCCGGTCAAGCAGAAGAGGAGACCCCAGTCCGAGGTCAAACATGCTTTCATCCAGGACGAGGTATCTAAACTCCTTAAAATAGGGTCAATTTGGGAGGATAAATACCGGATTGGCTAGCAAATGTATTGGTAGTCCCTAAAAAGGGGAACAAATTAAGAATTTGTGTAGACTATAAGGATTTGAATAAGGCATGTCCCAAGGACTCTTTCCTTTTGCCTAATATCGATCGCATGATCGACGCCACGGCCGGCCACGAGATCCTCAGTTTTCTCGATGCCCACTCCGGGTACAACCAAATACGGATGAACCCGGGTGATTCGTAAAAAACCTCCTTCATCACTAAATACGGCACATACTGCTATAACATGATGCCATTCGGGTTAAGAAATGCCGTTGCCACTTACCAACACCTAGTAAACCAGATGTTCGAGGAACAAATAGAAAAATCAATAGAGGTTTACATTGGCGATATGTTGGTCAAGTCTCTGCGAGCAGAGGACCATTTAAAACATTTGCAGGAAACCCTCAGCATTGTATTAGTAAAAAATAAATATTACACATGGAATTATATGAGGATGATAGGGCAAGATACGTGGATTACTAAGAAGATGACAACTGGAGTGTCGCATTAAAAGAGTCGTGATTTACAACAGCTATGAGAAAATCACTCACGAGACGAAAAGGTACGGTTGTCCGAGCCTAAATTATTCAGTGAAGAGACACGAGCAGGATGAATCAAGACAGTAAAGAGGAAAGATTTATGAACCTCAAATTAATGTAGAAGAATAATCAAAACCGTTACAGAATCTTCATGAACAGTTACGGTTGCCAATTATAACGTTTCGTTAATATCATTAATGCTCATAGTGATTCTGTCATAAAAGAGAAGAAACGTTATATTTGTAAATTCCTATATAAGGGAAGGGGATTTCACTTGTAAGGACACGTTCTGATAAACATTGGAATATAATTATTTTCTTGTGTTTTCTAATGATTACTTTGTTATTTCTGATTCCAATTTCCTTTCTTATATTTGAGAGAATATTGAATTTCTTGATTATCAGTAACCCGAGTACTTCTAAAAATAGGCTTTGACTGAAAATCTAATTCTTTGGTTAAACAAATTGGTTCCGTTACCGGGAATCTGATAATATTCTCTTACTTTCCAAATCACTCTCTCTCAACAGAATCATGTCGAATGTCAATGACAACCAACCAACATGTGAAAGGAACCCCTGTTCCGTCACCTCAAGGAAGCCCACGCAATTCAAGAGAAGCATCACCACAAAGATCCACTACTCATAACAATGAACAACATGGAAATTAACAAACTGTCGAGAAGGATGCTGTGAAGAAGTTAATTGCTGAGTACGTGAATGATGCCCTCCAGGCTTTCGTGAGGGGATTACCAATTATACCACCCACATCTCCACCAAACAATGTTGCAACTGTGGAAATTCCACGATCAGGGTTGGCTAATTCTGAAAGCGGAGGAACTCCCAACGAGTCACATGATGGTAGACCAGGTACGCCTAATAATTTTGATTTACAAACTTTAATACTAACCTTGCAGAAACAGGTGAAAGAACAAAACGACCGTATTGAGCAAATACCCGGTGTACTACATGTGATCAAAGGAATTGATTTCGACAAATATTCACAGCAACCATGGAAACCAAGAGCAACTCCATTACTAATTCCCAAAAAGTTTAAAAGGCCTGACATCCCAAAATACGATGGAACGACCGATCCACGTGACCACGTTACTGCATCCACCACGGGAGTAAAAGGCAATGATTTAACCAAGCAGGAGATTGAATCTGTGCTGGTCAAAAGATTTGGGGAAACACTTACTAAAGGAGCGTTAACATGGTACTCTCTTTTACCTGAAAATTCTATTGATTCTTTTGCTGAGCTTGCAGATCTATTTATAAAAGCACACTCGGGTGCACAAAAAGTTGAAAAAAGAATGGAGGATATATTCAAAGTAAAGCAAGGAGATACAGAATTGCTTCCAGAATTTGTAGACAGATTCCAACATGAAAGAATGTTGCTTCCAAGAGTACTTGACAATTGGGCGGCCATGGCATTTGCAAACAATTTAAACGAGAAACGTTCAGGATCTACGAGGAGGCTTAAAGAGAGCCTACGAGAATTCCCTGCCACGACATGGAATGATGTCTATAATAGGTATAGTACCAAGTTACGGATCAAAGAAGATACCGTAGCTCAGTCAACGGTTAAAGAAAAAACAGGTTCGAGGCGGTCAGAACCTTAGAAGAGGTCCGGTAAAAGTAGGTACGAGCCTTATATGGGACCTTCGGGGCGAGAAGCTCGTTCCAAATTCGAAAACGTGCGGGCTGATCACAGGTTTGCAAATAGAGATTCAGGTTCGTCATCGTCGAGATTCAGCAAAGATCGAGGTGAACGCAACAGAGATGCTAATACAAACGCAATGATTGGGGACTACAATTTTAANCCGAGATTGAACTAAGCACATACGCAGAGGGGGTCATCAAAGAAACAAAAGTTCAAGTGATAGACACAGATATGGCCTATAATGTGATTCTTGGGAGGCCGTGGATTCATGATATGGATGTTGTGCCATCCACATTGCATCCGGTTATCAAATTCCCTTTAAAATGGGGAATTCAACAGATTCGAGGAGATCAACAAACTTCAGGGAGCATCAATTCGGTGATACAACCAAGTCAAAAAAACATGAGTGCAAATCAAATTTTAACAGAAATTGTACCAAAACAAACAGGCATGGATTCCAGACCAGATGTAATTCAAGAGCCAGAGGAGAATGAAAACATTAAAACAACGATTGAGGAGCTTGAAGCTGTTTCACTATTCGAACAATGGCCAGATCGAAGAATTCATATCAGAGCAAGGTTAAACCCAGATAAGAGAGGTAAGTTAATTGAATATTTAAAAGCTAACGCGGNCGTTCAGGATCTACGAGGAGGCTTAAAGAGAGCCTACGAGAATTCCCTGCCACGACATGGAATGATGTCTATAANGCTGGTACACCTCCGAAGGTGATGACTCATAAATTAAATGAAGATCCATCATTCATACCTATCAAACAAAAGAAGAGGAAGCAAGGATCATTCAAAAATCAAGTGATCGATGAAGAGGCATAGAAACTCTTAAAAATCGATTCAATATACGAGGTAAAATATCCTAATTGGTTAGCTAATACTGTGGTAGTTTCGAAAAATAACGGGAAATGGAGAGTTTGTGTGGATTACACTGACTTAAATAAAGCATGCCTGAAAGATTCGTTCCCTTTACCGCATATAGATCAATTGATTGATGCTACCGCAGGTCACGAATTATTAAGCTTTCTAGATGCGTATTCTGGTTATAATCAAATAAAAATGGACTCCTTAGACGAAGAAAAAACTTTATTTATTACAAACAAGGGGACTTATTGTTACAAAGTCATGCCTTTTGGCTTGAAAATGCTGGAGCCACGTATCAGAGGTTGGTGACCAAGATGTTCCAAGAACACCTGGGCAAGACAATGGAAGAATACATTGTTGATATGTTGGTCAAATATACACAAGCGGAAGATCAATTCCAACATCTTTCAACTACCTTTGAGATCCTCCGCAGATATAGTATGAAACTGAACCCAGAAAGTGCACTTTTGGCGTAGCTACAGGTAAGTTTCTGGGCTTTCTCGTATCTAATAGAGGAATTGAAGAAAATCCTGCACAGATTAAAGCTATTGAAGAAATACCTGATATACTCACAAGCAAAAAAGAAGTACAAAGATTGACATGTAGGATTGCAGCTCTGGGAAGCTTCATTTCAAGATCTTTAGATAAAAGCTTTAAATTCTTTTTAGTTTTGAAGAAGCAAAATCAGTTTGAATGGACTGAGGAATGTCGGCAAGTCCTCAAAGATTTGAAGGCATACTTAACAAATCCTCCCCTACTGTCTAAACCAAGGGATGGAGAAAGACTATTTGTATATCTTGCAGTTGTAGAAATAGCTGTAAGTGCAGTTTTAGTAAGGGAGGACAAAGGTAAACAATCTTCTATTTATTATGTTAGTAAATCTTTATTAGATGCTGAAACTAGATATTTTCATCTAGAGAAACTAGCTTTAGCATTAGTAATGGCAGCTAGAAAACTGAGACCATATTTTTAATGCCATCCTATCTCCGTAGTAACTGCATATCAGTTAAGGAATATTTTGCATAAACAAGAATTGTCAGGCAGACTAGCCAAGTGGGCAATAGAACTAAGTGAATATGACATTATTTATCAACCTCGAACAACAATAAAGTCTCACGTTTTAGTAGATTTCGTCACAGATTTTAATATAAAATAATCCAGGTACATGGACTTTATTTACTGACGGCTCTTCAAATGTCAAAGGAGCTGGTTTAAGTATTGTCTTAATCCCACCCTCACGAGAAAGTATAAGACAAGCAATTAAATATTACCCTATTACTAATAATGAAGCAGAGTATGAGGCTGTAATTGCAGGTTTGGAACTAGCACGAGAACTCTCCATAAAGTAAATCATGACTAAAAGTGACTCTTAACTGGTAGTCAATCAGATGCAGGGGACTTACACTGCTAGAGAGCCACGCATGCAACAATACTTGGAAAAGGCACGAGAACTGGTTAGGCAATTNTCCTTAGACGAAGAAAAAACTTTATTTATTACAAACAAGGGGACTTATTGTTACAAAGTCATGCCTTTTGGCTTGAAAATGCTGGAGCCACGTATCAGAGGTTGGTGACCAAGATGTTCCAAGAACACCTGGGCAAGACAATGGAAGAATACATTGTTGATATGTTGGTCAAATATACACAAGCGGAAGATCAATTCCAACATCTTTCAACTACCTTTGAGATCCTCCGCAGATATAGTATGAAACTGAACCCAGAAAGTGCACTTTTGGCGTAGCTACAGGTAAGTTTCTGGGCTTTCTCGTATCTAATAGAGGAATTGAAGAAAATCCTGCACAGATTAAAGCTATTGAAGAAATACCTGATATACTCACAAGCAAAAAAGAAGTACAAAGATTGACATGTAGGATTGCAGCTCTGGGAAGCTTCATTTCAAGATCTTTAGATAAAAGCTTTAAATTCTTTTTAGTTTTGAAGAAGCAAAATCAGTTTGAATGGACTGAGGAATGTCGGCAAGTCCTCAAAGATTTGAAGGCATACTTAACAAATCCTCCCCTACTGTCTAAACCAAGGGATGGAGAAAGACTATTTGTATATCTTGCAGTTGTAGAAATAGCTGTAAGTGCAGTTTTAGTAAGGGAGGACAAAGGTAAACAATCTTCTATTTATTATGTTAGTAAATCTTTATTAGATGCTGAAACTAGATATTTTCATCTAGAGAAACTAGCTTTAGCATTAGTAATGGCAGCTAGAAAACTGAGACCATATTTTTAATGCCATCCTATCTCCGTAGTAACTGCATATCAGTTAAGGAATATTTTGCATAAACAAGAATTGTCAGGCAGACTAGCCAAGTGGGCAATAGAACTAAGTGAATATGACATTATTTATCAACCTCGAACAACAATAAAGTCTCACGTTTTAGTAGATTTCGTCACAGATTTTAATATAAAATAATCCAGGTACATGGACTTTATTTACTGACGGCTCTTCAAATGTCAAAGGAGCTGGTTTAAGTATTGTCTTAATCCCACCCTCACGAGAAAGTATAAGACAAGCAATTAAATATTACCCTATTACTAATAATGAAGCAGAGTATGAGGCTGTAATTGCAGGTTTGGAACTAGCACGAGAACTCTCCATAAAGTAAATCATGACTAAAAGTGACTCTTAACTGGTAGTCAATCAGATGCAGGGGACTTACACTGCTAGAGAGCCACGCATGCAACAATACTTGGAAAAGGCACGAGAACTGGTCAGGCAATTCCAATAATGGAAGATCGTGCAAATACCCAGGGAAGAATATGCAAAAGAAGACGCGTTGGCTAACCTTGCTTCAGTTGCAGAAGTAACGAGTGAAGAAAATGCTATTGTAATACATTTATTTCATTCAGCACTTGACCAGGATAAACATGAGGTAAGATTTAATAATTTAACCCGGGATCGTACCTGAAGGCAAGAAAGAATCTCAAGTTCTTCAACGAAAAGAATCTCAAGTTCTTCAACGAAAAGTTGTTCGTTACTGCCTAATTCGAGATAATTTATATCGAAAAATATTTGGCGGTCCTTTAGCAAGGTGCCTTGGACCCAATCAAACGGAGTACATGATGCGGGAAGTACATGAAGGACATTGCGAAAATCATGCAGGTGGAAGATCTTTAGTTAAAACACTAATCAGGGCAGGATACTACTGGCCTAAAATGGAAGAGGATGCGGAAACTTTTGTAGCCAAGTGTGATATGTGTCAATGAACAAGCTAAAAGTAAGGTACGGTTCCTATTAGTGTTAATAAATTACTTTTCAAAATGGGTAGAGACAGCAGCTTTCAAACAGGTACGTGAAAAGGAGGTGAAAGACTTCATTTGGCGGAACATCATATGCCGGTTTGGAGTTCCAAAAGAAATTGTATGTGATAATGGCCCACAATTTATAGGCTAAAAAATCACGGAGTTCTTTCAAAGTTGGCAAATTAAACGAATAACCTCTTCACCTTACCATCCCATGGAAAATGGACAAGCTGAGTCAACAAATAAGATTATCATCAATAATTTGAAGAAGAGACTAGAAAAATCAAAAGGGAATTGGCCTGAATAATTATTAGGAGTATTATGGGCTTATAGAACCACAGCAAAACGGCCACGAGAGAAACTCCATTTTCGCTTGTATACGGTTCAGAAGCTTTAATCCCAGTTGAAATAGGAGAACCAAGCACGAGATTCACATTGGCAACGGAAGAGTCGAACGATGAGGAGTTAAGAACAAACTTGGACTTACTCGAACAAAGAAGAGAAACAACTCTAATACGAATGGCAGCACAAAAGCAAATCATAGAACGATACTACAACAGAAAGGCTCACCTCAGGTACTTCAAATTGGGGACTTCGTTCTTAAAAAGGTTTTTCAATCAACGAAAACAACCGAAGCAGGAAAGTTAAATCCAAATTGGGAAGGACCCTATAAAGTTCGAAGTATTGCTGGAAAAGGTACCTACGAGTTAGAAACCGTGGATGCCAAGGTTTTACCCTCGAGTTGGAATGTTGTTCATTTAAAGAAATATTATTTATGAGCGAAAGAAATACCCACAGTCAGGCAACGTTCAATTACGAATTTTATTTTGTATAGTTAAAATTATACTAACAATTCTAGATGATAGGCAAGAAGCTAGCCCACACCAAATGATAATATTAGACCTGAAGGACACGCGGAAGCAACATTATTCCCAGTCTAGGGTTGCAACCTTTCCGATGGAAATACAAAGGGTTAAGCAGTCATCATATAAATTATATATACCTCCGAGTCCCGTATGTTTTTCCTTTTCAGGAAATGGACCATATGGAAGGAATAATCAAGTGCTCGAGATTTCATACTTCAAAGCTCAAACACTTGGGGGACTATATATATATATATATATGTAAGGAAGGAAAAGAAGACTGGAAAAGTCAGAATTCAAGTCAAGCCTATGATCTACCCAACAAATCGAAAGTTAAGAGCAAAATCAAGAGCCTGATTCATAAACCTATGAAGAATACACTCGTGGATGTAAATTCTAAAATCTTACGAATGTTTAGGTTAAAAGCAATATTTAGTCATGGGTTGCAAGATATACCCTTGAATTTTACAAAATCTATTGTAAAGAAAACAGTTACGAAAGAGTTATAGATGATACTTGAATACATCTAAAGTATTATACAATTTAAAAGTTCGAATGATACAAAACTTCCTCAAAGTTATTCAAAGAAACGTGTGTGTTCCTATTTCTTCTTTCGTATGTTTACACCATTATGAAGTTGAGACGTCTTCTTCATTAAGTGTAGTTTATAAAAGGGCCCTATTTTATAATTCGTGCTTGTTCAAAAAGTCACGGAGTATTGAAGCATTTTTAAATGCAGAGTAGAACAGAAACTCAAAATAAATATTATAAGAGTAGAACAGAAACTCAAAATGAAATATTATATAAACCCGGTTAAAACTAAGTGTAAACTTAGTTCAAACCAAGTATTTGATATTAAACCCCAAAATAGATCAGGGGTAAATCTTGCCAACCATTCCACAAATAAAAAACAAACACAATAAACTTTCCAGGCACAAGTTCACTATGGGGCAGATTCTAAAGTAGTACTTGATCGAGGCCAAACCTATACCACTATAGAGTAGCGAGCATGGTCGATGCAGTTTTACCCAACGAGGTCGGGATCGATTTCCACAGGGAGTTAATTTGGCTTGGAGTTGGGTATCTAACTAATCTAGATGTGCATGTTGTTCCTAATTGCACTTCCAACTATTGTTGCGATTGATTCTATTCTAATTTTATACTATTGTATGTTAAGTGTAAGCTAAGTACAATATTTTTGGTGAAAGTTTTCAAGAGTTAAAAGGCACTAGGGAAGTGACTTCCGCCTAGGTGAGTATCTAATGGGTATCAAGAATCTAGGACAATCTTGTTATAATTGGGGTCATGATATAACCATCACACATAAGTGCTCACTCTATACCTCTCGGTAGTTTGAGTGACTTTGCCCGATTTGGCTTTCCCAAGCCCAAATGGGTGTTCATACAATACAAGTGAAATTGGCTCAAGTCGAGTATTATTATCTCTAGGTTTAACCCTTTAATTGGAGCTATCAATCTCTTGAGTTCACCCCAAGAAGAGCCTAAGTTATAAAGGCATGAGTCAGTGTTTACAATCACTAATTCTACAATTTTAGCATGAATTAGGCTAAATATCACTAACCCATAAACAATTAAGTCCTGAAATTCAAGACCCATTAGATACCCATACTAGGGTTGGGTCACAACCCTAGCTATGTGATCTAGCTACTCATAATAACATCAGAAATCAAAGATAAAGATGAAATATAAGCCATAATATTAAAGTACAAGATGAAAATCTAAAGTTTGAAGATAAATCTACTCTAAAATTGCCCAAAAAGAGAAAAACTAGTCGTTCACGTGCTCTGCTAAACAAAACTTTATCTAAAAATTGATAAAAGGATCTATTTATACTAGGTTGAAAATTCCGGACAAAAATGCATCTGCGAAGGTTTCACAGACACATAATTATGACCGCGTCCACGCTTAGGCTTTCGCGGCTGCGTAATAGTGAGCTCGGTCCGCGTTTCTTCATATCTGGTCCTGGGTAGATCTTCATTTCGCGGACCGCGTAATGTTCACTGCGTCCGCGTGAGATTCCTTCGTGGCCGCGTTATTTGGACGCAGACCGCCTTCTTTATTTATGCCCATCTTGCAAAGTCTTTGAACCTCGACAAACGTTGTCCGCTAAATTCCAACCGTGGCCACGCCAGTCACTTCGCGGTCGCGTCTTTCTGCCGCTCTCAGCGCTCAATTTTAGTGCTCAAAAATTCCTCTCTGAATCTCTATTTCGCGGTCCGCGGAATAATGGCCGCCTCAGCTATGATAATTTCGCGGTCGCCATTTTCTATTGCGGTCCGCGTTCCACGGTATTGGTCCAGACTTGGTTTGTGTTTAAGTTTGACTCCTTTATGAGTTGGTTATGGCTTATTTCGAACAAAACCCTGCAAGCAAGCACATTAAGTTAGTTTCCGGGAATACCTTCACGCATTTTTGGCCCAAAACCTAAGTCAAAGAGAACAAATAATAGGCTAAAATCACTACTTATCAGTACTATCAGCAGCGGGAAAAGTCAAGATGGCATCATCAGCAGCAACAGAAGGTTCAACTTGAGCAGGAGAGATTTGAACACTAACTTCACCAGAAGTAGGTTCTTCACCCCCGGGAATGCCGACCTCAGGTGAAGAAAAGTTTTGAATCTGGTGAGTTTTTTCAATGGTTTCCTTAGTTTTTGCAATCTCAGCAGTCAAGTTGAAACCATCCTCGTTAGCCTCCATCAAAGTCTCGAGGCGCGTGTTCAAGAAAGCTCAGCTTACATCAAGCGTTGATTTATCCTCAAGGGCCTCATAATCCCTCTCCCATTGCTCAATTTCGGCCTCCAACTCTGCTTTTTCAGTTAAAGCAGCATCATAAGAAGTTTGTAAAGGGGCGAGTGATCTCTCTAAGAACTGGATCTTGTTAGAAGATGCATGGAGGTCTTCTTGAGCCTGAGTAAGCGTTTGAACAAGCTCCCCGGCATAGACTTCCTTCTGATTAAGCAGTTCTTTCAGACCCCTAATTTCCTCAGTAGCTTTAGAAAGCTGCTCGGCAAATGAAGACTCAAGGAGGTCTTTATCCTAGCCCACTTGACTGAAAGAGGCCTTTTCAATCGCCAATTCTGTTGCCATCATTTTCACTTGCTGTTCCAAAGCACACTTTTCCTCATCTAAAACTTCTTTTTCTAACTGAAGGCCTTCAAATTGTTCTTTTCAGTTGTCCGCTTCCGTATGATAGTTGTTGACTAACTGCTGAGTATGGACAATTCTCTTCATCAGCTCTATGCCTATCAGGTTGATCTACAAAAGAAAGGGGAGAAGTGATTATCAAACAAAGATAAAGAAATCACATGTAAAATAAAAAGCTAAGGCTTATACCTTTAAAGATGAATGGACAATGCCATTCATCCATGTCAAAGAGCCATGGTTTTCCAATTTAGACTTCTCAATTGGGCCAATCAGCGGTTTTAGCCATACATCAGCTTGCCAGACTTTTTCAAAAGATTACCATCCTCGAGGACTTCAATGGTAACTTTTTTCATCATCCTACTGCTACTGGGAGAACCAACTTCAACATGAGAAGTGGTAGCAATAGGGATAGTTGAGGAAGTAAAAATAGCCACGGGAGGAGCAGTGGCAGCAACAACAGGCGCGGGAAACTGAACTTGGAGGAGGAGTGGCTTCATCATCCGAAACAACATGTCTCCTAGCTCGAGGCTTACGCACTAAAGAGCCCTCCTCTCGTTCCTCTTCACCCTCAGAAACATGAGCTCTATCTGCTTTTGTCTTTGATGAAGAACTCAAAATCATCTCTTGAGCCATGGACAAAGAAAGTCTTGATGAAGTAATAGACACGACACTAACACCCCGTATGGGAAACCCTAGCAGAAGAAGAAGTTAGTAAATCTCCAAATAAATATGAAAGAAAGGTAGAAAGTTAAAGGGGAGAATACCATGAGTTTTAACTTTCCAACCAAACCTATGATAAAGGTATTTCCAAGACTTCCTTCCATAGGAGCAACCGACAACTATTTTTCTACCCAAGCACGGAAGTCTGGTATTTCTTCAACAACTTCCATGATTGCTAAAAAGGAAAAAAAATAGCCACGGGATCGTAAGTTTCTTCTTTCTTCATAAAAGAGAAGAAAGATATCTAAAACAAACTTACGTGCAAAGTTCCATTTTTCTGGAAAAGGCATGTTCTCTTCACCCACTAAATCACTTGTGGGAGAAGCAACAAAACGGGCATACCAGCCATGAACTTTATCATCTTCAGGGCTAACCAAAACCCTTTTACTCCTAGCCACGAGAGTAAACACCCCTGAACGAAACAACTTAGGGGAATAAAGATGAATCAAGTGTTGAAAGGTGAAGGGTAAAGAGGCCGAATTAGCAAGGTATCTTAAACATGCAACAACTCTCCATACAATAGGACCAATCTGTCCTAAGAAAACGTTAAAGAAACGGAAATATTCTATGATGGTTGGGCCAATAGGTGGTCTAAAACCTAATGTAAAAGGATATGTGTAAACGAAATAGTAACCAGCTTGAAACGAAGTAATCCTTTGGTTTGGATGAGGAACTAAAATTGGAAAGTCACATTTCCAATAGCATTCTCTTCGCACAAGAGAAATCAAACCCTCGGTAATCTGGGAAGGATAAACATCGGCACGATCATGGGAAGTCATAGAAGTAACTTGATTTCTAATTGATTCACTATCAGTAGAGAAAGAAAATTCTGCAGGAATAATTTCATCAACAGTTGGTTCTCGAATAGATTTACTCAAATCCCTATTTCTAGCAGAAGATCTATCAGTTGAAGAAGCCCTAGTTCTAGAAGCAGAAGGGGTAGCAACGTTAGTTTGAGAAGTATAACCACGAATGTATATAGATCCTAAACTACGTAATCTACCAACTCTTCTACTCCTAACATGAGTAGTTGAAAGGGAAAGTTCATCTACAATTACTACTCTGCGAGGATCGGGGTTTGATAAAAACATGGTTATACGAGAAAATAATGCGTGTTGAAGAACAAGAACAGAAACAAAAACACTATAGATTGGAGGTTTTGTGAAACTAAAAGTGAATGATTCAGCAGCAAGAAAGCCTTAAAAACCGCTGAAGAATCGTAGACCCAATCAACGAAGGCCATGTAGCACATACCTTAAATGGAAGTGACATGCGAAGCGATGGTTCTGAAGAAGATGCAATGATATATGGTAGGGTTGATACCACTCAGGGGACGATGTTGAATCGCACCAAAGTGTCCATCATGAGGGAGAAACGAACTCGAGATTACATACCGAAAGGAACCTTGTCTTTCAACGACGAGGACGTGGAAGGGATCGTGTATCCCCACAATGATGCACTGGTAATATCTGTGCTCGTAAATAAAATTCGAGTTAAACGTGTTTTAATTGATCCAGGTAGCTCGGCCAACATCATCCGATCGAGGGTCGTGGAGCAACTCGGTCTACAAGATCAAATTGGGCTTGCAATTCGAGTTCTAAACGGATTCAACATAGCATGTGAAACCACTAAGGGTGAGATAGCATTGTCGGTGAACACCGCCGGGACCGTCCAGGAAGCTAAGTTTTATGTGATCAAAGGAGACATGAGGTACAATGCTTTGTTCGGGAGGCCTTAGATCCACAACATGAGAGTAGTGCCCTCGACACTGTACCAGGTGCTGAAATTCCCAACACCCATCAGAGTCAAAACAGTTTATAGGGAACAACCGGCCGCCAAGGAAATATTTGCGGTCAATGAAGCGATCCCAACATCCACAATCTCAATATCGAAGGATCCGAACCAGATGGTCAAAGACGGGGCCAAAAAGCAATCATTGATACCAGCCTCGATGGAATCGGAAAACCGAGGGGTAGACAAGGACGATGACTACGGGGTACCCAGATCTTTCATAGCCCCCGATGACTCCGACGCTACAATATCAGCAGTCGAGAAACTGGAACAAGTCATATTGAGTGAACACTTACCCGATAGAAAGGTATACCTGGGCACGGGGTTAAGCCCCCAGCCCAGGAAAAAACTCATTTCATTTCTTATAGCTAATGAAGATTGTTTCGCTTGGTCCCGCCTTGATATGACAGGGATCCCGCCGTAGATAACCACTCACAAACTAAGCCTGGACCCGAAGTTCCATCCGGTCACACAAAAGAGGAGACCCCAGTCCGAGGTCAAACATGTTTTCATCAAGGACGAGATATCTAAACTCCTTAAAATAGGGTCCATTCGGGAGGTTAAATACCCGGATTGGTTAGCAAATGTGTGGTAGTCCCTAAAAAAGGGAACAAATTAAGAATTTGTGTAGACTAATAAGGATTTGAATAAGGCATTTCCCAAGGACTCTTTCCCTTTGCCCAATATCGATCGCATGATCGACACCACGGCCGGCCACGAGATTCTCAGTTTTCTCAATGGCCACTACGGGTACAACCAAATACGGATGAACCCGGATGATTAGTAAAAAACCTCCTTCATCACTAAATATGGCACATACTGCTATAACATGATGCCATTCGGGTTAAAAAATGTCGGTGCCACTTACCAACGCCTAGTAAACCTGATGTTCAAGGAACAAATAGGAAAATCAATAGAGGTTTACATTGATGATATGTTGGTCAAGTCCCTGCGAGCAGAGGACCATTTAAAATATTTGCAGGAAACATTTAGCAATGTATTGGTAAAAAATAAATATTACGCGTGGAATTATATGAGGATGACAGGGCAAGATACGTGGATTACTAAGAAGATGACAACTGGAGAGTCGCATTAAAAGAGTCATGATTTACAACAGGTACGAGCAAATAACTCACGAGACGAAAAGGTACGGTTGCCCGAGCCTAAATTATTCAGTGAAGAGACAC
>AWOL01S0062391.1:0-25696 GCA_000715115.1 Nicotiana otophora
GAGCTTACATCAATTGACTTATGACGACTCGTACGTACGAAAACATGGGTTGTAACAAGTTGAATAAGGTTACAATGAAGAATAGGTATCCATTGTCATGTATTGATGACCTTTTGATCAGTTTCAGGGTGCCAGCGTGTTCTCTAGAGTGGAGAGGTACCTTAGATCATGTTCCTAGCAAGGTTGTCTCATTTCTTAAGGCTCAATGAATGGTTGAGAAGGAGTGTGATACATATGTGGCCTATCTGAGGGATGTTAGTATTGGTACTCCTTCCGTCCAGTCAGTTTCGATAGTATGGGACTATTCAGATGTATTCCTGGCGGATCTTCTGGGCATGCCGCCCGATAGGGATATTGACTTTGGCATTGATTTGTTACCGGACACGCAACCCATTTCTATTCCACCATATCGTATGGCCCACCAGAGTTGAAAGAATTAAAGAAACAGTTGCAAGAGTTGCTCGATAAGGGCTTCATTCGGCCCAGTGTGTCGCCTTGGGCTGCTCCGGTCTTGTTTTAAAGAAGAAGGATGGTTCTATGCGAATTTGTATTGATTATCGCAAGTTGAACAAGGTTACAATGAAGAACGAGTATCCATTGCCATGTATTGATGACCTATTTGATCAGCTTCAGGGTACCAGAGTATTCTATGTAGATTGGTATGTTTGGATCGGGGTATGCACCGCAGCGGAGTTATGTTGGGATATGACTCTCGGTGCTTATTCCGTGTGTTTATCTTCTTCCTTGTTGATTTTGTGGTTTTATTTGTCAAACTTGTTGGATGGTTCTCTTATTTGGTTCTCCTTCTATCTTTGGTTATTTTCGAGTTGTTCTTATTGGGTACACAGATTGCATCGTATGTAGTCGAGTATCTTTTATTGGGCGAAATGAGGTTATTGGACTTGGAATTAATGCAATTGCACTTGGATAAGGTATGTCTGGATAAGAATGTTATAAGTTAGTTTAGAACTTGGCAATGGTTCTTGTCGGGCGAGAGAACTCCACGCCTTGTTAATTTAATGGGTGGTTATGAATTCCTACATGTTTTTTTTATCATTAGTAGTGTTGTATTAGTCTGGAACAATGTTTATTTTATATGCGATATGTTACTGATGCTGGGTTCGGTAATGGGTAGCTAATGTGGTCGGAAGGTATTGCTATGAGTATATAAGTTATGAAGTACATCGTGTGGTTATATCTTGGGGTCACATTTATAGCTTGGTACAACTTGTGGAAACCTATACAGTGTATACATATGAGAACCGGACCTTATAAGGAAGTCTAAATGTTGGAATTTGGTTCTAAGGTTTATGGGCTAAGGTGGAAGAAAGAATTTTCCGTCGGGATTGTGCTAATGGACTTATATGGATTGTAGTGACGTGAGATCACTGGTATTTATGTGTTTGATGAGTTTATACGTTGATTGGATGACTTTAGAATGATTCATGGCACGTTTGAGGGCGAACATATGTTTAAGTGGAAAGAATGTAATGATGCAATAGATTATTTTGAGCGTTAGCATTCTGTTCGGTGGTTTGAGACTTCGAGTAGCTTCATATAATGTATTATTACCTGCATGCATAGTTGGTCTTGATTTTCGAGTGGTTTGGATTGATCTGGTAGAGTGATTCTCAATTTGGAAGCTTTAAGTTGGAAGAATTGACCAAGGTTTGACTTGTGAATAAACGACCTTGGATTGGTTATTTGATGATTTCAATAGGTTTTTATTGTAATTTTGGACTTGGGCATATGTTCTTATCCGAATTTAGATGTCCCTAGAAGGTTTTGGCTTTATTTGTTTAAAGTTGGCAATTTGAAGAATTAGAGAGTTCATAAGTTTGACCGGGAGTTGGTTTTGGTGTTATTGGGCTCCTATTGTGGTTTTGAAACCTTGTATAGTATGTTTTTCGTAGGTACATTTTGTTTATTGTAACTTGTGTGCAAATTCTGGTGTAATCTAGAATGTTTAAGTGTGATTCGGACGCGTTCGGCTTTTGTCTGAAGGTTTGAAAGTTAAGAGAATGATTTGATCTTTGATTCTTGGTTTTAATGTTATTTGTGGTGTTTCGGGTCTTTGGATAGGTTTGGAAGGTGTATCTTAGCTTGTTAGTGTGATTGGACAGGGTTTCGAGGGGCTCGGATATGTTTCAAAATGATTTTGGGGCATTTTGGAGAGGGTGAATAGTTCCAGTCTTTGTGCTTCACACCTGCGCAGCTATGGTCATAGGTGTGGCCCGCTTATGTGAGGGTCTATTTGCTTTTGCAGAGTATGTGGCGCAGATGCAATGACACTTCCGCGTATGTAATGTCATGGGCTGCTTTCCAACCTTTCCCCATGACCCTTGGATGCGCCCCATGGTGCCCTAACAAGCCTCTCAGCGTCGAGTGTCATATGTAGGCCCCGTGGTCTTGGCTGCGCCAAGCAACAAGTGTGCTTGAGCCTATGTTGCCCCACCGTTATCCGACGCCTGCACCCAACAACAGGTGATTCTCAAAAGCACCCGTTAGTAGGAAGCGCCCTAAGCGCCCGCCCGTAGCTAGTGCCTAAAAGAAGATGCCCTGCAGCCAGCGCACACGCGCTCATGTCCTGCACACAGCATGCACTGATCGATGTTATTGACAAGGCTACTGCCCCTACAAGTACCAGCCACTAGACCAGCTTTTCCTTTGTATAAGCCTAGGTCCTTTTCCATGTAAATATAAAGTAGTTTTACTTCTTATATTTGCATTATGATTCTCTAGATTATTTATGTCTACTCCTATAACTTAGGTTTTTATTTTTGAGATATATATAAAGGGGGTATAGTCGTTGAAGTTTTTTGCAAGCAATCAAAATCTCGGCATTGGTGTCTCCTCCCCCTGGCACCAATTCTCTTTTCTATTTCTCGTTGCAAATTGTGATCTTGACATTGAATTTCCCGTACGACACTAATAGTCTAGTCTAGCTTGTGGAGGGGACTTCGGTTGGCAGAAAGTAATTACATGGAAGCCAGTTGCATTTCCTTACGTCGTCCTTCCAAGACATCTCAGGAAGACACCTCATAACAGTTGGTATCAAAGCTTAGGTTGGCTATCGGACGAGGGAAAAACATTGTGACAGATACTAGTGCCGATCGTGGTTGGTCAAAGAACTAATACAGACTGCATTGCGGATCTTGAAAAGATAGCTAGTGGATTAAGACGCCTCAATGATATTGTGCCCAATCTGAGGGCCAGTATGGATGAAAGGATTGACGATGATGATCGCAGGATGCGGGAGGCTGAAGGTGACATCGCTAACATGAGTTAAGCCTCTGAGAGGGATCGACACACGATTGAGGTGCTACGCCATGAATGGGCTGATGACTTAGCCCAAAAGACTGAAGACACAGCCAGAATGGCTGCGATGCAACAAGCTATCGACAATTTGACTTGTCAGTTCAACATTGTCCAAGCTCCACTACAAGGCCTACTACGAGGAGGAGGCGGTACTTTGGGTAGAGGTGTTATAAACCTCGCACCTATGCCACAAATAGATTAAGATACCTGAACCAAAAACCTACCACAGTGCTTGAAATGCCAAAAAGGTCAAGAACTTCATTTTCGACACCAAAAATACTTTGAGGTCGTTGGGGAGTTAGAGGAAGCAAAGTAAGTAGAAAAACCTTCTATGTATTTGAAAGGGGATACCAAGCTATGGTGGCGAGTAAAATATGAGGCCATCGGGGCTGGTGAAGAAACTCTTCAAACATAAGAATAGTTGAAAGTGGCCATCTGTTGTTGTTCTTCCCTAAGAATGTCGAGTACAAAGTGCGCAGAAGACTCTGGGAGTTGCGCCAAACTATGTTAGTGAGGGTTTACGTGCATGAGTTTTCTGCATTTATGCTGAGCATCCGAGATAGAGGAGGTCCTATTAAAAGTGAGGGAGATCAAGGGGTAAGCAACTCTAAGACTTCCTCCTCTAGCAGCAACAGTGATGCATTGTACAACAACTATCGTGAAAAAGGTCCTTATAATCCAGGGCCAAGGATTGGCTGCTTTAAGTGTTGTGGTCCTCAAAATGCTTTTCAGTGTCCTCAATAGCAAAAATTGAATGCCCAACAAACTCAAGAGGGCGAGACAGAGGGGGAGAAAGAGAGATCGTTTGGTGCCTTTTCTCATACCCTTTATGCTATTGCTCAAGAAGTAGGTGAGTCTAGCACCGGCACACAAGAAAACCTTATTCTCGATATTCAGAAGGTGCGAAAAGGAGATTGCAAGTCCCGTGTTAGCAAAAGCAAGGAATTGATGTTTGTTCATATGCGGGTTAATGGCAAACCTATTCAGGCCATCGTGGATACAAAGAAAACCCACAATTACTTATCTTTCACGGGCATGGAGCGTCTTGGTCTTGTCGTGGAGAAAGGCCAAGGTCGTGTCAAGGCAATAAACTCCCTAGCATGTCAAGTTAGAGAGATAGCAAAGGGAGTCCCAGTTAAAATTGGCCCTTATGAGTGGAAGATGAATCTTTCTCTAGTGATCATAGACAACTTCAAATTGATACTTGGCTTGGGATTCATGAGGGATACCAACAAGTGAGGGGATCAAGGTGGATCTGAAGAAGATTGAAGCAGTTCAGATTTGGCCCAGAGCATCTTCAGCTACTGAGATTCGGAGTTTCCTTGGTTGGGCTAGATATTATCGCCTTTTCATAGAGGGTTTCTCATCCATTGTCGCACCTATGACCAGATTGACCTAGAAGGGTGCTCCTTTCAGATAGTCCGAGGAGTGTGAGGTGAGGTTTCAAAAGCTCAAGGCTGCTTTGACTATAGCCCTAGTGTTGGTGTTACCTACGGGGTTCGGGGTCTTACACTGTATATTATGATGCGTCGGGTGTTGGCCTTAGCGTGGTGTTGATGCAAGATGGTAGGGTGATTGTGTACGCGTCTCGGCAGTTGAAGACCCATGAGAAGAATTATTTGGTCCACGACTTAGAATTGGAAGCTATTGTTCATGCCTTGAAGATTTGGCGGCACTATCTGTACGGTGTCCCTTGTGAGGTCTTTACCGACCACTGGAGTCTACAACATCTGTTCAAATAGAATGATGTTAACTTGCGAAAGTGGAGATGGTTAGAGTTGCTTAAAGACTATGATACCACCATTCTATATCACCCCGGGAAGGCCAATGTGGTGGCTGATGCCTTCAGTTGAAAGGCAGAGAGCTTGGGTAGTTTAGCATATCTATCGGCAGTGAAAAGACCATTAGCATTGGATGTTCGAGCCTTGGCCAACCAGTTTGTTAGATTGGATATTTTGGATCCCAGTCGAGTTCTGGCTTACGTGGTTTCTCGATCTTCTTTATCTGATCGCATCAGAGAGCGTCAGTATGATGACCCCTATTTGCTTGTCCTTAAGGACATGGTACAACAGGGTGATGTTAAGGAGGTTTCTATTAGTGATGACGGGGTGTTGCGGATGTAGGGCCGATTGTGTGTGCCCAATGTGGATGGGTTGTGTGAGTTGATTCTTTAGGAGGCCCACAGTTCACGGTACTCTATTCATCTGGGTGCCGCTAAGATGTATCAGGATTTGAGGCAGCACTATTGGTATAGGAGAATGAAGAAAGACATAGTGAAGTACGTAGCTCAGTGCCTAAATTTTCAGCAGGTGAAGTATGAGCATCAGCGGCCAGGCGGCTTACTCCAAAGACTTGAGATCCTGAGGGGAAATAGGATGTGTCACCATGGACTTTGTTGTTGGGCTCCCACGGACTCAGAAGAAATTTGACGCGGTATGGGTGATTGTGGATAGGTTGACCAAGTCGTCTCATTTCATTCCGGTAGTGACTACTATTCTTCAAAGTAGCTTGCTCAGATCTATATCCTTGAGATTGTCCGACTTCATGGTGTGCCAGTATCCATCATCTCTGACCGGGGCACACAGTTCACATCGCATTTTTGGAGAGCTGTGTAGTGTGAGTTAGGCACACGAGTTGAGTTGAGTACAGCATTTCACCCCTAGACGGATGGACAGTCCGAGCGCACCATTAAAATATTAGAGCATATGGATTTTGCCTTCAACAATAGCTACCAATCGAGTTTTCAGATGGCTCCTTTTGAGGCCCTATATGGGAGACGGTGCCGTTCCCCAGTTGGTTGGTTTGAGCAGGGAGAGGCTAAGTTATTAGGCAAAGATTTGGTTCGAGATGCTTTGGAGAAGGTCAAGTTGATCCAGGATCGGCTTTGTACAGCCCAATTTAGAAAGAAGAGTTATGCGGATCAGAATGTTTATGATGTTGCATTCATGGTTGGAGAGCGAGTCTTGATCCGGGTTTCACCCATGAAGGGTGTGATGAGGTTCAAGAAGAAGGGCAAGTTGAGCCCTAGGTATATCGGACCTTTTGAGATCCTTGACAGGAACTGGTGAGGTGGCCTACAAGCTTGTATTGCCACCTAGTTTATTTGTGGTTCATCTGATGTTTCATGTTTTTATGCTCTGGAAGTATTATGGTGATCCACAACTTGTCTTAGACTTCAGCACAGTCCAATTGGACAAGGATTTGACTTATATTGAGGACCGGTGGCTATCTTGGACAGACAGGTCCGAAAGTTGAGATCAAAGAACATTGCTTTAGTGAATTTTCAACGGAGGGGTCATCCGGTCGAGGAGGTGACTTGGGATACCGAGCATAACATGAGGAGTCATTATCCTCATCTATTCATCACTTCAGGTATGCCCTTATGCACGTTCGAGGACGAACGTTTATTTTAAGAGGGGGAGAATGTAACGACCCAGTCGATCATTTTGTTAATCGCGCCCTGTTTCCCCTTTTGATTCTTCACAAGTGTGTTTATGTTTTTATGACTTACGGGGTTGATTAGTTTCGTTCTGGGAAGCTTTCGGATTGATTTGGACTCTTTGATTCTTGACTTAGAAGCTTAAATTAGAAATATTGATCAAACTTTGACTTTTGTGAAAATGACCCCAGAACAGTGTTTTAATGGCCCCATAGCTTCTTATCGTGATTTGGGACTTGGGTGTATGCCCAGAATTGATTTCGAAAGTCCATAGGTTGATTTGTGTTGTTTTGCCAAATTTTGGCAATTTGAAGTTAAAAAGTTTGACAGTAGGTTGACTTTTAGCTATCCAGCTCGGAATTTGATTTTTGGGACTTGGAATAGGTCTGTTATGCTATTTAGAACTTGTCTGCAAAATTTGGTATCATTTGGAGTTGATTTGATAGGATTCGGACGTTTAGTTGTAATTCTAGAGATTTTTAAACTTTACTTTGAAATTCATGCATTTTAGTGTTCGATTCTTAGTTTTAGATGTTATTTTGGTGTTTTGATTACGCGAGCGAGTTTGCATGATATTTTTAGACTTGTGTCGATGTTTGATTTGGAGCTCCGGGGGCTCGGATGAATGCCTGACATGTTTCGAAATAGATTGAACTAAAAATGATTGTTGGTGTTGCTGGTACTTTGTTATCGCAATTGCGAATACCATCCTCGCAATTGCAAAGGTGACAGTGGGGGCTCTGATTTCTCAATCGCGACTGCCCCTTCGCAATTGCGAAGTCAGCATGAATTTGGCTTGGTTCGCTTTTGCGAACAAATGTTCGCTTTGCGAAAATATCCAGCTTCTCAATTTGCGAAGCCTATGTCGCAATTGCAATAATCACTGAGGCTGTCAAGGTTCGCAAATGCGATCCCTGATCCACAATTGCGAGGATTCGCAAATGCAAACCCTTTGTCGCAAATGCAACATCTGCAACTAGTAATAAGGGCTGGGAGACAGGATTCTTAATTATATTCTCATTTTAGAACCCCTAGACTCGGTAGGAGGCGATTTGGAGAATGGGTTTTCATCAACAAACTTTGGGTAAGTTATTCTAATGTATTTCCAACTATATTCCATCAATTATCTTAGATTTTAACATCAAAATAATGTGAATCAAAGTGAAACTTTGTGAAACTTTGTCAAGTTTTTGAAAATTAAGAATTTGAGTTTTGAGAGTCGATTTGGACTCGGATTTTGAAACTAATCACATATATGAACTCGTGGGGTCATGGGTAGTCGAATCTACCATTGGACCCGAGCTTTGGGCGGGCAAGGCCCATGTTGACTTTTGTTGACTTTTGTTGACTTTTGTTGACTTTTTGGGAAAAGTGTAAAGATCATAACTTTATCTATTGTAATTGATTTTCCTTGCGTTGTTTGATGATATTATGTCGATTTTGGTTAGATTTGAATCATGTGGAGGTGAATTTCAGGGGAAAAGCAATTTTCGAGGGTTGAATTGGCCTAGTTGAGGTAAGTATCTTGCCAAACATTGTGTAGGGTAAAAACTTGTGTGTTAGTCATTGTTACATGTTATCTCTTTCATTGTTGATAATCATTAATTGAAGTCATTGCTACATGTTACCTCTTTTATTGTGAATTATTCTTATTTAGTATCGTGGTTACACATTATCCTTCTCATTGTTGAGTTATTGGTGTTGAAGTTGTGAAAGTCGCTATCACATTGAGGCGAAGTATTAATTGTTGAGACATCTTTCTTGTTGAGAAATTTACATTTAATGTTATTGTTTATATTCTTGTACACATTGTGATTGAGCTTGATCCTCTTTTAGTTCCTCCTCATCAACCACTTGATCCTCAGTTTCAAGAGCTTCAGCCTCTTTCTTTATTTCAGGATCTTCATCCTTCATTGTGCTAGACTGAGTAATACATCTCTCTAGAGTATCCCCACAAGCTTGCCAAACTTGTACTTCTCAGCCAACTCCCCAATGACATCTAGCTTGAAACACGAGTAGGCAGACACCTCATCACTGGGGTATTTCATCATTCTCTTCATTGGGAACACCACTTTCTCAGTTCCCACTCTAAGCATAAGCTGCCCCTCATAAATATCAAGGATGGCTCTACCTGTACACAAAAAATAGCCTCCCTAGAATTAAAGGCACCTCCTTTTTCACCTCCATATCCACCACAATAAAGTCTACGGGGTACACAAACTTGTCCACCCGCACTAGAATATCTTTAATGATTCCCTCAAGTAGAATGGTGGTCTGGTCATCCAGTTGTAGGGACACTGGTATTGATTTGATCACTCCAAGGTCACCTTCCAGTTTCCTGAATACAGACAGAGGCATTAGATTTATAGACGCACCTGAATCACAGAGGGCATTGTCAAAATTTTCACTACCCAACGAGCATGGTATGGTGAAGCTTCCTGGGTCCCCACACTTTTGGGAAATTTTATTTTGCAATATGGCACTGCAGTGGGCATTTGGCTTGACCACTGTTGTCTCCTCTAATTTTCTCTTGCTAGACAGGAATTCCTTCAAGAACTTTGCATAAGCGGGCGTCTGAGTGAGTACCTCTGTGAAGGGGATGTTCATATAAAGTTGTTTGAGCATCTCCAAGAATCGCCCAAAACACTTGTCAAATTTCTCCCGCTTCATCTTTTGAGGGAATGGTAGAACTAGCATATGTCTACTTTCTTCAATTTCTTTTTGTACCTAGCTATTCTAGCTCTTTTGCTCTTCATTCTTTTCCTCTACTGGTGTCTCAGCCTGATTGTTGGCCACCTCCAATTTAGCCTTCACTGTTGGGCCAGTTAATGCTTTTCCACTTCTCAGAGATACAACTTTGATTGTTTCCTTCGGGTTCTTTTCACTGTCGGATTGGAGAGTCCCAGGAGCCCTCTCAGACAATAAATTTGCAATATGTCCCATTTGCCTTTCTAAGTTCCGAATAGTGGTGTCCTGAGTCTCGAATTTTTCATCTATTTTGTTAATGAATGCCTTCATGAGATCTTCCATATTTGACTGATTTGGCTGTGGTGGCTGGTATTGTTGCCTCTGTTGGTTCTGAAAACCTGGTGGTCCCTGACCCTGAGGTCTGAGATTATTTTGCTTCCATGAGTTCAAGCTCCCATTAGGTGAACTCCACAAACAACTTGGATGTCTTTGACCTATAGCATTAAAGTTGTTCCCACCTTGGTAGTTTCCTCTATTAAAATTTCCCACAGCGTTGACCTCCTCAGCTGTAGCTTGACACTCATGTGTAGGGTGTCCCATCCCACAGATTTCACAACCCACCTGTGGTTGAGTTTGCACCTGAGCCATAGTCAATTGCTTGATGTCCTTATCCATTGCTGCAATTTGGGCCTGCATTGCTACAGACGATTCTACTTGGTGCACCCTTGCTGATTTTCTCCGATCCCCTTAGTCTGTGGACCATTAATCTGCATCTTCAGATAGTTCATTCAAGAGAGTAAAAATCTCTTTCGGAGTTTTATTCATCAGAGGGCCTACAACTGCACTATTTAGCAATCTCCTTGATGATGGGTTTAAACCATCCCAAAAGTCCTGAAGTTGCATACATTGCTCCATTCCGTTGTGAGGGCACCTCCGCAGCAACTCCTTAAATCTTTTCCATGCTTCGAAGACTGTCTCTCCTTTGCCTTGGTTGAAATTGTGAATCTCCTTCCTTATCCTTCCTGTCTTAGCAGTCGAGAAATAATTTTTCCAGAAACTTAGTAGTCATCTCCTCCCACGTACGGATTGACCCTGTAGGAAAACTTTTCAGCCACTGCTTTGCATCATCCTTCAGCTAGAACGAGAATGCTTTGAGGTATATAGAATTATGTGATGCTCCATTGTTGCGGAATGTGTTCATAATTTCATCAAAGTCCATTAGATGGTTATTGGGATCTTCATTAGGTTTGCATCTGAAAATGCAATTATTCTGAATGGTCTGGATGACTCTCTGTTTGAGTTCAAAATTGTTGGCATCGATGGGTGGGGGCCTCACACTAGACTGTTGTTGGTTGTACACCAGTCTAACATAATATCCTAGTGATATCCCAGGCCTAGGACTTGTATTTTCAAATGAATCCTCGATAATTCGGTTGGGATTGAGTCTTCGATCCCCATCAACCGTTTTATCAGCAATTCTGTGGGCCGCTTCAGCCGCTAATCGTGCTTCCTGTTGCTGAGCCGCCTCTCTGGCAGCTAGGTCTACTATCTATTCATTGTTCACCATTTTTTCCTGAGTTGAAGGCTGACCAAACAACAATCCACTCGATCCTTTCTCTCTTTTCAACTGCCAAAGGTATTTGTCTAACTCTAGGTCGTATGGAACTATGTCCTTTGAAGAGGATCGAGTCATACACTGCTGAACTTTACCTTTTGCTTGCACACATATGAGAAGAGCGTAAAAAAGGAAAATAAAATAAAGTAGTTCCTGAACTAGCACTGAAAACTAATTTAAACACTATTAATCGTCAATCCCCGGCAACGATGCCAAAATTTGACGAGTGCAAAGCCAAATGCTCCTGTTATGTTTTGCACTTCGATGAACCAAGTCTATCAAGAATATATAGACGAGTTTGTTGTGGTATACCTAGATGATATTATGGTATACAGTAATACCTTAGCGGAGCACCTTGATCATTTGTGGATGGTCCTAGCTCCTCTAAGAGAGCATGAATAGTATGTGAAGTTTTTTAAATGCTCATTTTTTCAAAAGCATATTGGTTTTCTCGATCACGTCATTTAGGAGGGGCGGATTAATATTGACCAGCAGAAGGTCCAGGTTATCACGGACTGGCCGCCGCCTAAGGATATCCATACCTTGAGTCCGTTCCATGGACTTTGCAACTTTTATCTCCAATTCTTGAGAAACTACTCATTGATTGATGTGCCACTGACAGAGCTCTTAAAGAAGGCCATGTCTTGGGATTGGTATCCCAAGCGCCAGGAGGCCTTTGATGCGTTAAAAATGGCTACGTCCAATAGTCCGGTACTGGCCCTTCCTGATTTGTCCAGACTTTTTGAAGTGCAGATTGATTCTTTGGATTTCTCCTTAGGCGGAGTTCTATTGCAAGATGGTCATACCATTTCATACGAGAGTCGTAAGTTGAAGAAAGCCGAGTTGCGCTATGCCGCATGTGAGAAAGAGTTGTTGGAGGCTATCCATTGCCTACACCTTTGGAGGAATTACTTATTGGGGACCCCGTTCGTTGTGAAGATGGAAAAGACAGTTGTTAGTCATTTTATGACCCAGCCAAAGTTGAATGGCTGCCAAGCTAGATGGCAGGAACTTCTCACCGAGTTTAACTTCAATTTGGAGTACAAAAGCGGGAAGACCAACTAGGTTGCTGATGCACTAAGTCAGAGAGAAGACTTAGCATCGATGTGCCTACTCGCCACCCTCAGGTAAGCGAAGTGGCCACCACTATAAAGAATCGGATATATGAGCTGCTTAGCAAATATCCAGCTGCTTAGTATTTGGTCAGCCTTGCAAAGTAGGGTAAACTCGACAATTTTACATAGACGGTGGGTTTCTTAGAGTAAAAGGAACCACCTTTATGTTCCTAAGGGAGGTGATCTGCGGAGAACCTTCCTAAAGGAATGTCACGATAGTCTTTGGGTAGGCCACCCTGGAAAGGAACAAACCATGGTGTTGCTACCTCGTACTTATTATTTGTCCCAGATGGCAGATGATATTTCTCAATATGTGAGGACTTTCTTTACATGTCAGATAGACAAGTCTGACCGCTTGACCAAAGCAGGCCTTCTGGAGCCCCTGCCTGTCCCGAAGAGGCCTTGGGAGAGTGTCTCGTTGGATTTTATTACCGACTTACCCAAGGTCGGAGATCTCACCATTATTTTATCGTGGTGGATCGATTTTCCAAATATGCTACTTTTATAGCATCCCTAAAGTATGTATCTACTTAAGAGATGGCTCGACTCTTCGTTGCTCATATTTTCAAATATTTGGGTATACTTAAAGATATTTTTAGTGATCGTGATTCTTGCTTCACTATAAACTTTTGGATAGAGCTCTTCAAGTGTCTTGGGTCCAAGTTTAGCCACAGCACGAGTTTTCATCCCTAATCTGATGGCCAGACAGAATGGTTCAATTGCATGCTGGAGGAGTACCTTAGGTACTTTGTTACTGGCTCACAGAAGAATAGAGTAAAGCTCTTGGATGTTGCTCAGTTGAGTTTCAATGCCCAAAAGAGCTCGAGTACCAACAAGAGCTCTTTTGAAATTATTACCCGATAGTAATCACTCCTCCCGATACTGTCAATGCCCCAAATATGTGGAAATCTCCTGAGCTACCAGCTTCTCGAAAGAATGGAAACAGAACCTGGAGATAGTGTGGAGCTATCTTGAGAAGGCCCAAAAGCGGATGAAGAAGGATGCTGATCATAACCACCTCTTTGTGGAATATCAAGTTGGGGAAAAAGTGATGGTGAAAATCTCAAGAGATACCTATTTACGGGGAATAACGACCATCGCTTATTACAAAAATACATTAGACCTCTATCTATTGTGAAGCGCATAGGGAAAATTGCATATGGTGTGGATATCCTAGCTTGGTGAAAGATCCATCATGTTTTCCATGTTAGTCTGTTGAAACTTTTTCAGGAAGACAAGGATCATCCCTTAAGGAGCCAGCTCACCATACGCGTCATCCGACAAAACAAACAGTCGGGAAGAGAGTTGTCGAAGCTATACATGACAACCGGATGATTCACGCCTCACGGAAAGATCATCAGGAGTTCTTGATGAAATGGAAAGGATGTGATGCCGAGGAGAACACATGGGAGATGATGAAATACCTCAAAGCCTTTAAGGACCGGATCAAAGACTATCTCTCAAGGAAGGCACCGAGGACTTCACTAAATCAGGTAAGGGAGAATGTCATGGGCTGCTTTCCTACCTTGCCCTATGACCCCTTGGATGCGTCCTGGAAAGCCTCTCAGCACCGAGTGTCATAGACGGCTCTATGGTCTTGGTTGCGCCAAGTAACAAGTGCTCATGTGCCAGTGTTACCCCACCGATAGCCCACACCCGCGCCCAGCAGCAGGTGATACTCAAAAGCGCCCGTCAGTAGGCAGCCCCCTCAGCGCCCACGCGCAGCTAGCGCCTACAAGCAGATGCCCCATTAACAGCACAAGCACTCTCATGTCCCGCGCGCAGCATGCACTGATTGATACTATTGACAAAGATGTCGCCCCTAGAAGTGTTGACCATTGGACCAGCTTTTCCTTTGTATAAGCCTAGGTCTTTTTTCATGTAAATATAGAGTAGTTTTACTTCTTGTATTTGTATTATGATTCTCTAGATTATTTATGTCTACTGTTGTAACTTAGGTTTTTATTTGTAAGACATATATAAGGGGAGTATAGTCGTTGAAGTTTCCTGTAAGCAATCAAATCTCTACAGTGGTGTCTTCTCCCCTCTGGAACCATGTTAGCTTTCTTGTAATCATTGTTATACAAAAAAGATTTCATTCAATTGTCTTTTCAATTCTCTAGTTGTAAATTGTGATCTTGACATTCTCTTTCCCGTACGACACTGATAGTGTAGTCTAGCATGCGGAGGGGGCCATTGGTTGGGGGAAAGTAATCACATGAAAGTCGGTTATTTTTCCTTACGTCGCCCTTCCAAGACATCTTAGAAAGGCATTGCGTAACAATATTGGTTGATCTGCAGATGCGGGGTGGTCATCTTCATCTTCGTTCACATATGCGAGCAAAGGCTCGCAAATGCGAGGTCGCAGGTGCGGCGTTTTGTCCGCAGAAGCAGAATCCCTAGCAGCTTATTATTTTTCAAGGGTTCACTCATATTTTATTATCTTGAGTTTTGGAGCTCGGTAAGAGGTAATTTTGGAGGAGAGTTTTAATACTACTTTGTGGTTAAGTAATTTTTACTTGGATTTGATTATAAGTCTTGATTTTCCATGAACTTACACACTTTAATCATGGAATTTTGAAGAGAAAATTAGAATTTTACCTACACTTCGAGAGAGTGTATTTTGGGGATTTAAGTACCGATTTGGACTTGATTTTAGAATATAATCACATAATTAAACTCAGCAGATTATGAGTCATCGAATTGTGGTATTGGTTCCGAATTTTGGGTACGCGGGCTCGAGTTGACTTTTGTTGACTTTTTGAAAGTTCTTCAAAGATCGAAGCTTTATAGATTGGGATCGTTTCCTGTGGCATTGATTGGCTTCCTTGGGTGATGTTTGACTAGATTTGAGACGGTTGAGGTGATTTCTCAAGGAAATTAATATTAGAGCTTTGAACTTACCCGGATAAGGTAAGTATTTTGCCTAGCTTTGGTTGAGAGAATATTTCCTACTAATTGATATTTTTTGCTACATGTGGAGGTAATGTATATGAGGTGACAATCATATATATATGTGCTAAGGGTATTCATGCTCGGAGTAGATTCTAGATTACTCTATGCTTTGTTTGATTGTATGTTTTACTTGATTCTATGTGTTATTCAATTGATTAACTACGTGAGTACAATAAACCATGCTAGAGTAATGTTGAGGTTATTCATGCCTTATTTTGAACATGATGAACTAATTATGAGATGGATGCTATACTTGCCTCGGACGTAATCACACGTATGTTATGAACATACATCCATACTTATTCTTCTTGTGATGTGCCTTGATTTGACTGTGCGCTCTCTATGAAATATGTGTGATCCTTTGTATGATTACGTGGGCTTATCCTTTCATATTTAGATATCATGTTTTAGCATTTATGGAATCATTGCTAAATTGATTTAGCCGTAATGATGCCTTATATCTTGAGCACGCATCCGCACATTACTATTTTTATGTCATTATGCACTTTATTGATGAATGATGAGAATATGTGTCTTCGTGATAAGTTATTATTTTGAATTTGTTATGTTCATGGAACATATAGACATGATGTGCAAGTTGATTGTTGATGTGTAGGATATAAAGTTGGCATTCTTGATATTGATGTTACATAGAGTATTAGGGTGATATTTCCCTATTGATGTTGTGAGGAGCATAAGGGTAGCATTTCACTATCAATGTTATGTGGTATAAGGGTGACATTTCACTATTGATGTTGTGTGGAGTATAAGGGTGGCATTTCATGAGGAGTATAAGGGTGGTATTTCATTATTGATGTTGTGTGAAGTATAAGCGTGGTATTTCACTATTGATGTTGTGTGAAGTATAATGGTGGCATTTCATTGTTAATGTTGTGTGCAATATAAGAGTGGTTTTTTACTGTTAATGCTCATGTGACGGTATAAGGGTGGTATTCTTGATCATGCACATGTATTCTCTGTGCGTTGTCATGCATTTTACATGTTTTCATGTTGCATCTGACATGCTATCATGTGCCTCGGTTATTGTTTGGTGAATTGATTGTCAAGTTGGATCTTACCTATGTGAGCTAATATTTTATGTTTTGTTGAGTTGGAGAAAATGCGTCAGATCAATGTAAAAAGAGGGTTAACACCATACATTAAAACATTAGTCTCATAACCATGGTATCTATAAACTGATACGGAATCGGATCATGGTCATGTACAGACGCCCTTTATTTATGTAGGAGTCTTGAGCACACACTACTTGGTGTCTCTTTGTGAGTGGAATTGGTACAAGTTATATTTGTTGGATTCGTTTAATTGGCAAAGCTTGTTCACTACATTTGTCCTAGTTGTGCACCTTTGTTAATAATATTTGTTGTTTTATAACATGTCTCTTAGGATATTTCCTAACATTGTATATGTTATTGACTTGCACAGGTTATGTAAGGTGAGTATTATTTACTTTAAAATATCGTCACTATTTAATTGAGGTTAGCCAAGATACTTATTGAGTACATGAGTCTGGTTTGGAGCTGAGCTGTTGTGGATGACGAAGGTTAGCATTGAAGTTGTAGTTGCGTTGCAGATTCAAGCTACCATTTGTCCATGGTTGTTTAGTACTTTATTTCTGTTTATGTAAAATTCAAATAAATATTGTATTTATTTTTTTTGCCAGTTTGCAAATCTAAATCATAGTGGCTCATGACTTGTACTATTTTTGAGTTGGATCGTGATAGTTTCCTTCCACCATTCAAAACCACTTTCAACTAGTACCATAAATAGATTCACGCATCCCAATGACCTCCCCATCCTTGTGTGAGCTCGTCCGCTCCTTTCGATCAATTTAATCACTTCATTAGCCTGAATTAAATGTTAAAACTTACGTGACTTTCCGTTATTAATTTTAGCAAGACAATACAAATCCTACTTTTGAAATATCCAATGGTGCAGAGTAGTGGATCTTTTAACTACTTTGATTTCAGGCCACATAACATACAATTTAGAGGAATGCAATATAGATAATAGAGTTGGGTCTACAATCACATGAATTAACAGAGTACTGAAAAAACAAGTGTTTTCTACTTTATAGTAACATTAGAACATGGGGATATAAATGCAATCCTCGTCCTAAAAGGAAAAAAACAAACAACAGAATCAATCCTTTACACAAATTCAATCATTCTCACTCAACATAAACTAAAACCAAATATATGGTGAACAAACAACATAATTAACTTAGGAAATGGAAAATCTTCTCCTCCTAGGCTTAGTAATATCAACAGTGGCATCATCAATCATAGAAGTGTCCTTTGATCCATGCTTAAAGGGATTCAATTTCCCCAATTTTTTGGAGACAGAAGAAAAGAAGGTTGGCTTCCTGCTAAGACTGGGTTTAGCAGAAGTAGTCCCTTGACTTGTTTTCTGTATATCGGATATGTACATTTTCATCTTCAACAGTTCAGTTCTTAGAGCTTCGTTCTCCTTCACAAGTGAAACATCGGCTTGTAATTGGTTCCTTGTTGCCATGGCTTCGGGTAAATTGCTAGTATCATCTCCGCCACTCCTTATCTTCAGTTGATCGAAGTAGAGAGCATGAAGGACTATTTGCACTGGCAAACGTTTGTTTTGTGAAGCATGAACTCTGGCTTCATACGAAAGTTTCAGTGTATCCATCACGCTGCAAACTTTCTCTCTTTCAATTTCATCCAAATTTGGATGTGCCTGCAATTTTGATCCAATTACTCTTTCTGACTAGAATATTTTTGTTAAAATCTGCGAAAAGGATTTATTACCTTTAAGTAGATATCGACGGCTCTGTAAAGATCATCATCAACCTTCCTAGCTCCTTTAGGAACCAAAATAGCAATTCCATTGAATTTGGCTATAGTGAGGTCCCCAAAAGTGGCAATTTCACCAAGATACGCATCTACAGTCTTTGCAACTCGCTGCATCGCCGTGGAACAAACTTGTTGTCCCAAATCACCCCCATTAAAAACCGCCACAGTCTTCTCTTTCTCCATAAATCCAGAAATAATTCTCCTCACGCTCTCAAGATCGAATAATCTTTCGCCATCATAAGTAAAAGACAACACGAGTAGATCATCTACAGTGACATGTTCTAAAATTGCTGATATCCTTTTCTCCAATTCATTCTTGCAACTATTAGCTGCTCTTAAGAAAATTGCTGTACGGAGGAGACAACATAGGAAATTGATGGGAAAAGCTGCTTTGTCTGCAGGTAAGAGTTTGACAATTGACTCGAGAAGTTGCCGTTGATGCATCCTGATGTCGGAGTCCTCTGGCTCCGCGACTAATCTGGTGCCATTTCCGGAGTGGTCACGTACTAGGTCACGAAGAGACCTCTCTGTATACGTGATTATAGCACTTGCTGCTGTCAACGCTTTTGCTCCCCGAGTTTTCATCGAAATGATAATTCTCTCGAAAAATGCTATGTCTAATATCGTTAACTCTTCCGTCCACCAATTTGGTGGTGATCTGCTTGGAAAATTCGCCTCCACACATGCCTACACAAAACCCAATATTGCTCTGTTCATGTCAATGCTTTCAACAATCACCTCTTGAATTAAACTTTTAAATGAGATGAATTCAGTACCTTAGCACTGGCGATTTCAACACATCTTTGAATGATCTTGAGCTCCTCAGCAAGGGGAAGAAGATTTTCACAAGACTTTAATACGACAAGGGCTCCAGAAAGGCTAGTCAAGGCAACCTGGGCAAGGAAATCTTCTGTCCTGCTAGCAAGATTGTTATCGCAGTATTTATCAGTCATTTGTAAGTAGTCAGCAGCACAACGAAGAGCAGCTACATTATGAACTGTGATTTCAAAGTTGACTCCATAGCAAAACTTGGCTGCTTTTTCAAACATCTCAGGACCTCCAGGTATCTCAGACAAGTTTATCCTCGTTACTTCTGTTTCTTTAGACTCTAGTATAAGTTTCCTTATGTAGTTGCTCTTCGCCACAAGCATGAACTGTCATGGAAAACATATCAGAATAACAAGAAATGACAACTGAAATCCATTATATGTTTCCAACTCAAACTGGGTACAACATGATAAAGTACTCTAATATTCATTCTAAACTCTATATCCTGAATTCACATCTAATCTAGCACTAGTTAAGTTAAGGCAAAAGATAACAAGGTCATAAGTAACGTACCTTGTGAAGATTAAAGTTTGCTTCACCTACTTCAACAACAACATCAGTTGGAATTTCTTGGGAAAACACCCTGTCATATATAAAGTTAATACAAACAGAGACAGGAAAAGAGAATAATAATGGTGTGTTTGGGGGAAAAAGAGATAGATAGTACCATTGGCCAGTTCTTTCCATGGCAAGAGAGAGTCGATTGGTATTCTTGATAGGAGCAGCCATGTGAGAGAGAAACTTCAATATTTAGTGCATAGAGGGAAAGCTTAGGATAATAAAACTAGGGGTCTAATTATAGGATATATAGAGAGACCTTGGTTTATCTTGATGTGGCTTTTTCATCCACTTTATTTGTACTTGTAACTTGTTTCTACTCTGTTTTTTCGGGTGACAATTAATTAATTTATCTTAAACGCATCACATTTTCAAGCTCATGATTCCATTGTCCATTCTGCCCCCGATTCCTATTAACAACAAATATCCAACAGCCAATAAAGCAGCTCATCTTTTCAGCTTGGAATCTCTCAATTTTTACTGTCGCTTCTTGTTCTTTTTCACGTCTTACCTTGACTTGTTTTTTGGATCTTTCTTGGTTCTACGGAGTTCATTTTGATCCACTCCAACAAATTAAGAGAGGTCAATTATCATATTATCTACAGAAAAATTAGAGTTCTCTTAATTTCATCATAGGTAAAACCGAAGTAGTATCATGATCGAATTTTATTTTAACTAAAATGACACACATTCACTTTGTTGTTATGATAGACATGCGAAAGGTGTCCAAATTTTCCCCTCTGAGTTAGTCTGAAGTTATTGTGGAATTAAGTAGCTCTAGTCATCGCTGTTGAACTTGTGCATTGAATAAGCCAATGCTATTTTTACTTTGTTATTCCTTCTCAAACAGTTTCTATCTTCTGAAACTAGACGTGCTTTCTTTTCCTTTTTCAAATATTTTCATTTAACAATTGTCAAGCGGTCAAAAAAGCAAATTGATTACGTATACAAAAGACCTAAGGTGAAAATGACTATACGAACGACACAATTAGGTGAATGCCTTCCTAAAGTGATAATTAAAACCATCTTTGTTTGAAAATTCCTTTTTTCCACAAAGAATGATACTATATACTAGTATAATATTGTTGGAGTCAAATAATATAATTTTTATACTGAAGTTAAGGAAGAATTGAAAGTCTTCTCAAACTTGTGATTTGGATGATTATTAGACTTTGGAAAGGTTTTTGAAACTTGTGTTTTTATACCAGTACTAAAAAACAGTGTAATTCTGTCCGCTATTTCCGACCGAATTCCGACCGATTTTAATTGGTCGGGAAAACAATGGTCGCAAACGTGTACCGACCGAAATTGGTCGAAAATTTTCCGACTGAATTCGGTCGGAAATATCAAAGCGTTGACTGACTGTCAAATTTTAATTTCCGACCGAAATCGGTCGGAAACAATTAAATATATTTTTTTAAAATTTTCAGATTTCGGTTGTCGGAAACTATTAATTTGTTTTATAAAACAATTTCATTTTCCGACCGAATTCGGTCGGAAATTTTAAAAAATAATAATTTTATTTAATTAAATAATTAGTTGTAAATTGTAATAAATTATTAATTTATTTTAAAAATAAATATAAATTCATAATTACCGACCGAATTCGGTCGGAAATTTTAAAAAATAATAATTTTATTTAATTAAATAATTAGTTGTAAATTGTAATAAATTATTAATTTATTTTAAAAATAAATATAAATTCATAATTACCGACCGAATTCGGTCGGAAATTTTAAAAAATAATAATTTTATTTAATTAAATAATTAGTTGTAAATTGTAATAAATTATTAATTTATTTTAAAAATAAATATAAATTCATAATTACCGACCGAATTCGGTCGGAAATTTTAAAAAATAATAATTTTATTTAATTAAATAATTAGTTGTAAATTGTAATAAATTATTAATTTATTTTAAAAATAAATATAAATTCATAATTACCGACCGAATTCGGTCGGAAATTTTAAAAAATAATAATTTTATTTAATTAAATAATTAGTTGTAAATTGTAATAAATTATTAATTTATTTTAAAAATAAATATAAATTCATAATTACCGACCGAATTCGGTCGGAAATTTCAATAAACTGGATAATTTATTTGAAATTTCCGACCGAATTCTATCGAGAATTTGGGTAAAAACTGGGCAGAAAATGCCTATTTTTCAGCTACACCACATGCCAATTACAACCAATATCCATCATATAATTGCAGCATTACATTGATGTCATTCAACCATAATTAATCAACAACAATGAATATACTAATAACAACAACAACAATTAACTAACAAAAACTATTAACTAACACTAACAACCATTATCTAACAACAACAACTAATAACAACCACAACAACAACTACTAAAATGTTCAATAACAGAATAACAATATAATCATCATTCAAAACTAGTCTCAACTAAATATTGACAAGTTCAATACTTTGTTTAGCAATACACACCATTCAATGAGTTTTTTATCTAGCATTATCTCTATCTTCACTCCTAGAACCTTCATCGTCGGCACATGGGGAAGGCTCACGAGACCGGGGAATGGGAAAAGCACCACTAGCAAGAAGATTGGCCAGCTGACCTTGAAGGAGATTAAATTGTTCGTCCCTCCTTTCTAGCTGAACTTGAAGGGTACCAAATTGTTCATCTCTCTTTTTTTCTCTAGCCTTTGTCTCTTCAAGCTCTGCTGTCATCTTTGCGATCTTCTATTCCATAGACGATATAGTCGACCTATCAATCACCTCGCCTTGGGCGAAAGTCTCTATACTTTGCAATCCAGCCTTGTAGCGCCGAAATAATTTATCTGGAAGACCGTATGCTATCCCCTTTTTAGGACCATCGACAACATCCAACCATATCATCTGCGCTTCTTCGTCTGAAATGGGCGGTCGCTCACCTTGCTCATTCGGTGGCAAGCTCTGAGTGTACTCCTTCACATTAATCTTGTAGCGATCCTTTATTTAGAAGATAGAAAATTACTAACTATATAATATTATAAACATTTATAATAGTTATGAAACTTACATGTGTAGTCTCTGCCCTGTCCTCAACCCATCTAGTTAGATCTGTCGGTGCCTTCTTCTTCCGGACGTGAGTCTCCATGAAGAACTCATCATGACTCATCTTCATCCCATATCTTTTTTTCCTACAAATATAATAAAACGTGTTAACGAAATTAACATATATAAATATAGTTCGATAAAAATAGACCGAAATATTTTAAGAAATTACCAGTTGTCTCCGCGTATCCCCCATGCTCCTTGAACCCAGACAGTGCAAGGAGTCACCCTTCTCAGATGCTCGGGCCTTCTTTCCCAGTTCACTCTGCTTCTCAAATTTTTCGGTGGCCCAATACCTCTGCAGATCCTCCCATAAATCCGGTAGAACCCATGAAGGCTTCTTGTTAACCTTTCGAGCGGAACAGAAGGAATTAGAGAGTCTCTTACGACATTTGTACTCCCACTATAGGGTGCATTATACAACCCGCCAAGAATATCAGTGATTATCTTTGTAACCTGATGATTAGGAATGAACCTGCAACATAGCAATTACATTAAATAAACAAGAGTAGCTATTCCCTTCCTTTAGTGGATGACTAACGGCATCTAACAGTTCATAAAAATATATTGCCTCTTCGTTAGGAGGTTGTTCAACACTTTCATGGGTTTCAAAATCGAAGTGCATCCCAAAAGCATCCGCAACCATTTCATGGTATCTAAGATGTTGAACGTTATTCCTCACCGACCTACTACTTTCACCAACAACTACGTTATGAAATACACCATCACTAACATCAATCTCTCCTTGACTAGTCCACACAAAATAATTATCCATAAACCCTTTTTTATAAAGATAAGCCTTAACATCCTCCGATCCAAAAAAATGTAAATACTTGCACTTTCATATAAGGACATCTAATCAACCCTCCAATCCGAAATGGTTCAAGTAACATTGCATGCGTAATAAATTCCTTAACCCCTTCTATAAATTCCTTCCTCAAAAATCGATAATTAGGATAATTCCTATTATACATCCAACTACGATATTCCATCTACATAAAGAACGAATAAATTATATTAATCATAGTTCAAATTAATTTATAGAATTAAGTTACATAATAAACTTTAGTTATAATATAATTAATTTAAATAATTTGAGTGCTTATTAATTTGAAAGTTCATATATATCCCTAAATAAGTTTTTTTTTAATTTAATTAGACCATTAAAGGGAAATATAAATAAATAAAATAAAATTAGCTAATCCTAGCATTAATTATAATTAAAATTAGTTAAATTAAAAGAATTAAACCCTAGCATAATCATAATCAATATAATTGAAAGCTATAAAATTATCTAACCCTACCATAATAATAATCTTCTAACATAGATAATGCTAGCATAAACATAATCAATAGGAGTAAACCCTAAATCTAATTAATCATTAACTAAACCCTAGTTTATACAATAGAAGATTTAAAATTACTTAAATTAAAAAATGTAGATAACTAACCTTGAAAGAGAAGAGAGGCGGTTTGATTTTGGGTGCTAAAAGCAGTAGGTGGTGGTGGCGAAGGAAGCAGTGGTGGCAGCTGGCGGCCGAACAATGACAGGGAAGGGGAGGGAGATGATGAGGGGCTTTGATTTTGGGTGAGGAGGGAGACAAGAGTTGATTTTGGGTGTAGTTTTGGGTGGAAATGCAACTGGAGAGGAGAAAATGAGAAATGGAAGAGAGATAGAGAAAATGGGGAAATGGGAAAGAAGCCCTTCCCTAGCAGATCTAAATTGGAAATTTCCGACCGAAAACGGTCGAAAAATTTGTTCGAAAATATTAAGTGACATTCCGTTTGACCATGCCATTTCCGACCGAAATCGGTCGGAAATGTTTAGTTAATATTTAATAATTAGTTAACTACTTATTATTTATTATAAGTTATATATATATATATATATATCAAATAAGTATTAAATATTGTTTATTTAAAATCTTTTTATTATTTACACACACAAATATATAGTATAGTATAATATATATATATATATATATATATATATATATATATATACACTAAGTGTATAGTATGTAAGCTATATTCGATATAACATTAGCTCTATTAAGATGTATATATATATATATATATACATATATATATATACATCTATATATATATATATATATATATATATAGTATAATGTAGTATATATGCTAAGTATATAGTATATAAGTTATATATAGTATAATGTAGTATATATACTAAGCTAATGTTATATCGAATATAACTTATATACTATATACTTAGTATATATACTACATTATACTATATATATATATATATATATATAGTATAGTATATATAGTATAGTATTAGAGTTGTAGATTAGGAGGTAGTTGAGTCTTGTATTATTTTGTATCGTTGTGAGACTAGTCTGGTAGGGTTTTTGTATAAGCTATCTAGAGGTAATGTCGTGTCTTACTATTTTGCGTTTCAGTGTCAGACCTATTTACTAGCTATCGTTTTTGTTTTTGCTTTTTTTCGTTTTTGCTTTGCATCTTTCTTTTGGATTTCATGTTGTTCCTATTTTTCCTATGATTTATGTGGTGATACTGATATTGTCTTATTTTGTCTTTTTGTTCTCTTGAGCCGAGGGTCTTTCGGAAACAGCCTCTCTACCTCTTCGGGGTAGGGGAAAGGTCTGCGTACATACTACCCTCCCAGACGCTACTAGTGGAATTTCACTGGGTTGTTGTTGTTGTTGTTATTATTGTATATATAGTATAATATATATACTATGTGCATAATATATAAGCTATATTCGATATAATAACAACAACAACAACCCAGTATAATCCCACTAGTGGGGTCTGAGGAGGGTAGTGTATACGCAGACCTTACCCCTACCCTGGGTAGAGAGGCTGTTTCCAAATGACCCTCGGCATCCTTCCCTCCAAGAACTCCCCACCTTGCTCTTGGGGTGACTCGAACTCACAACCTCTTGGTTAGAAGTGGAGGGTGCTTACCATCAGAACAACACACCTTGTCTCTATATTCGATATAACATTAGCTATATTAAGATGTCTATATAGTATAGTATAGTATAGTGTGTAGATATAGTATTGTAATGACCCGGCCGGTCAAATATTGTAATCCCGTTCCCCCATTTACTGCTCAAATTGTGAATTACAGTTGTTATTTGACTTGCCGGGGTAATTGATTTGGGTTCGGTGAGGTTTCGAAATGATTCGAAGCGCTTAGCTCCAATCTTTAGAATTTAAGTTGAAAAGGTTAACCGGATGTTAACTTAGGTGTAACGATCCCAGAGAAATTT
>AWOL01S0062393.1:4173-77121 GCA_000715115.1 Nicotiana otophora
GGGGGAGACTACTATACTAGGAAATAACTATTCCCCAATTTGAATTGAAAGTTTTTTTATTTCCTTATTTTGGTTTTAATGATTTTAAAATAATTTTAAAACTCCAAGTTAAAACTATTCCCCAATTTGAATTGGCAATTTTTAAAAAAAATTCTATAGCTCCAACTTGAAACTACACCCTAATTTGAATGGGTAATGTTTTTTCTTATTGTAGCTAATTATAAGATATCTATATTTTTTAATTCAAATAGTGTAACCAATTAATTTAAAATTTAAAAATTCAAAAGATTTTTTAGTTAGAAATGTAGTTTATTTTGTCTTAAAACTCCAACTTGAAACTACTCCCTAATTTGAATTGAAATTTTTATTTTATTTTTAATATCATTTTTTATTATAAAATAATTTTGAATTTCCAACTTGAAACTACTCCCTAATTTGAATGGGTAGTTTTTTAATATATGTTTTTCCTCTTTTTGTTACATCTAACTCTTTTTTATAAATAATTTTAAAACTCCAACTTGAAACTACTCCCCAATTTGAATGGGTATTTGATTTTTATATTTTTATCTTTTTATTATAGCTAATTATAAGATATCTATATTTATATCATTCAAATAGAATAACAAATTAATTCAAAATTTAAAATTCAAAAGTTTGTTTAGTTAGAAAGGTAGTTTGTTTTGTCCTAATGCCATTTGGCTTTTTGTGATTATGTTACTTGTCTTAATATTGTACTTTTGTCACTCCTTTTATTATATAAATAGAAAATAGATAGATAGATAATAGATTCACTGTTAATCTGATAGGGCTTAGAGTAAAGTTACGATTTTTGGGAACTTTACATAATCGTCACAATTTAAAAAAAATATAATAAATTCGTAGCATGAAATCCAATATTAGAGTTGTGGCAGGAAAATATTTATATTTGTAGCACATAGTTCCATTAAAATAGGAATATTAATTATTAATCTCTAAACATAAGTAATTTGAATGGAAAGTCAATAATTCTTTGTACAAAAATTATGCTTTTGTTTTCTCTTTATCTATTAGCTTTCCTTCTTCTTCTTCATCTTCTTAATTTTATTTTCTGTCGAAGCCAATATATTTTCTAAATTTGTTCCATTCATTTTCTTTTTAATTATTTTTCTTAAGTTTTTTTCTTCCTCCTCTCTTCTTTTATTAACATAAAGATCTTACTTCGACAATAATATAAATTAATATATACAAACGTATATAAAAAAAATATATTGAATTAACACATATAAAATATACAAAAAATATACACAAAAATGCATCTTCAATTAAGATGACACTTAGACATGTGAAATATACATAAACATATATCTTAAATTTAATTAAGATGGCAATAAATATATAAAACATATATGTAAAAAATACATCCTGAATTAAAATGGCACTTGACATATAAAATATATTTGAAATATACATTAAAAATACATCTTAAAATAAGATAGTACTTCACAAATAAATATACAAAAATTATATACATAAAAATATATTTTGAATTAAAGAGATACTTGATATACAAAGTATAAAAGACGTATAAATCAATACATCTTGAATTTAGGTGGCATTCACATGCATCAGATTTTAAAAAATAGAGTGAAGAAGATAAATGTTGGGCTTAATTTTTGTAATATGCTAATAAAAAAAAATACTCTTTATGGAATAAACAATAAATGATGCTATTTTTTAAAATAATAGTTAAAAAGGGATCAAGTGTGTAAAAATATGATTTATGGTCTTAGTAGTTGGGCCTTACGGATATGATGGCGCTCCCTAGTAAAGGGCCCAAATGCCCACTTTATTCAATGGAATGAAATTCTTGGGTCTTAAATGACTGGGTGTGGCCCAGGGTATCACTTCCATTGTTCATTACATTTTACTTTTGGAGTAATGAAATTTGATGCTTATGAATTATGATTAAATCTCTGGGATAAAAGTATAAGACTATAAGTCAATTAAAGTAAACAAATTCTATTTCTTTTTCCACTCAATGTTCTATATTTCCTGACTCTCTTTGGCAGCAAATTGACGGGGTGTAATCATCAATTATGTTTTACTCAGAGGGTTTGATTTTACAAAAAGCCTCAATGCACTCAATGAATCATCAGTTGAGTGCAAACAAATGTATTTTTATGTACGAATATGAATTATTCATATTTAAGTCACTAAGTGTATCAGTTTTTAAGTATGAATTTTTAATTATTTGAAGCTCAATCACTAAGCGCATTTATTTTTTTCTTTTGCAACCAATTAATAAGTTTGAATAAATTTGAATATTAAAATCTTTAACAAAATCTTTGTTGTAACGACTCGATCGGTCGTTTTGAGAATTAGCATCACGTTCGGTGGCATAAGGTCTTGAGCAGCTTCGTATTATGTGTTATGACTTGCATGTGTTGCCGAATTAAGTTTTCGGATGATTCAGGGTCAATTTGGGAGAATGGTTCTTGTTTTAGAAGCTTAAGCGGTAAGAGCTGACCGAAATTTGATTTTTATGTAGACGATTCCGAAATGACGTTTTGATGATTCCAATTGCTTCGTATGATGCTTTTGGACTTAGGTGTGCATCCGGATTTGGATTTGGATTTGGAGGTCCGTAGGGTAATTTGAAGCATTTCAGCGAAAATTAAAAAGTTGAAGTTTTGGAAGGTTGAGAGGTTTGATAGGGAGTTGACTTTAGTGATATCGGGTTCGGATTACGATTTCGAGAGTTGGATTAGCTCTGTTATGTCATTTGAGACTTGCATGCAAAATTTGACATCATTCCTGGTTGATTTGATATGTTTCGGAATGAGTTTTGGAAGTTGGAAGACTTAAAAATTCATAAGTTCGATTCGTGGTGCGATTCGTAGTTTCAACGTTATTTGATGTGAAATGAGGCCTCGAGTAGGTACGCGTTATGTTATAAGACTTGGTTGATATATTCGAACGGGTTCCCAAGTGGCTCGGATGAGTTTCGGACGAGGTTCGAATCGTTTTGGAAATTTTGGTTAAGGGTGGTGCTGGGCAGTTCTGGTGTGGTCGTACCTGCGGACCACTGAGCACAGGTGCGATGGTCGCAAAAGCAAAAATAAAGGCGCAGAAGCGGAACTTGGAAGGCTGAGGATGGATCGCAGAAGCGGGTTTTGTTGCGCACCTGCGACATCGCAGGTGTAGAGACTTGAAGCGCAGAAGCGAAGCCTTTCGCACAGGCGGATTTTAGCCTCGAACCTGCGAATGAGCAAAAGGGGAAACGAGTCTACAGGTGCGGAAGGGAAGCTGGTCAGTGGGCTTCGCATGTGCGGTTCTTTTATCGCAAAAGCGATGCCGCAGAAACGGCTAATTATGTCGCATGTGCGATCATATTTGGGCAGAATCATATAAGTCGAGGATTTGACTATTTTCTTCATATTTTGAGTTGTAGACTTCGTAATTGGGCAATTTTTATGGGGTTCTTCACGATTTTGATTTGAGTAAGTGTTCCTTAACTGAAATTGATTATATTTCATGATTTCATACTTATTTATAACATTAAATCAGTGAATTGAATGGAAGAAAATGGAAAATTTTGTAAAAATCTTTCAAAATGTAAAATAATGATTTGAAGGACGAATTAATATCGAAAATTGGTAATTTTAGTATGGTTAAACTCATATCGGAATGAGTATTCGGATTTTATTAATTTTATCGGGTTCCGAGGTACGGGCCCGAGAGATTGACTTTTGGGTTGACTTTTTAGTTTTAATTAAAAAAGGAAACTTTATTATCCGAAATTGTGTCCTATGAGTTTTATTTATGATTTGAAGTTATGTTGGCTAGATTTGAGCCGTACGGAAGTTGTTTCACTTGAGAAGGTCATTTTAGAGTATGAGTATAGCTTCTTTGAGGTAAGTATCGTGCCTAACTTTGTGGGGGGGAGGGGGGAGGGGAATTACCCCTTAGGATTTTAGTCATTTGTGCTAATTATGTCATGTGAAGGCCGTGTACGCGAGGTGACGAGTACGTGCTCGGGCTTATTTGTAAAAATTTGAACGTGTAGGGCTCTTAGGTTGCTATGTTCATTAGATATGAAGTTGTTCTTGTCATGTTAAATCCCCCATTTACTAAATTCATCCTTGCGTGTCTTAATTGAAATTAATTGCTTCATGTTCTACCCTTATTGCCGATTAAACTCTTATGTGCCTTAACTGAAGTTGTTACCTCTTTTATTGCCATGCTATCCTTTCCGTAATGATCTATTCTTAATTGAAGTTATTATTATCTTTTCCGTAATTGTTTATCGTTAATTGAATTGTTGTATCTCTTCCGTAATTGCCCAACCTTAAATGAAGTTTTGTTATCCCCTTTTTCATTATTGACTTATCCTTATTTGGAATCATTTTATTGACTTGTTATTTTTGGCACACGTGTTATTGTTGGGAGAATTGTTCGGGTGTTTGCACGAGGTTTCTGTCATGCTATTGTTACTATTGATACACATGCGGTGGTATAAGGTCTGGGTGTTGAAACGCATGCGGTGAGATAAGGTGGGCTTGATACACATGGCTAGTAGGGAAACTACTAGAAGCCATGCAGTGTGATAAGGTGGGCTAAAACGGGGGATGTTATTTCGGAAAAAATAATTTTCAAAACTAAATATAAAGGCTCCCACGGTGATATAAGGAAATATTGTGATTCATTTTGTGATTTGAGACTACGATGCGGTATCTCGGTAGTGACTCTTGTTGACATTTCCCCATTCTTTTGTACTTATCTTTGATTATTGTTTTTCCTTGGCATACTATTAACTACCTTTCTCTGTGTTGTACTATTTGCTTAGTTCTGACTTCTGTGTAGTTAATCTTGTTGTATTATTCGTTGTTTCAATTTTATTATTGTCTTTATTACACTATACATTTTGTGGTGGTCATTTCTTATGTGCCATTCACTGTCTCTACTTTTACTTGTTGACTTGAATTGTGGTAGGACACTTGCACAAGCATACACGTAATTTAATCACCCATATCTTTTTAGGAAGATGAATTCTAATGTTATTGATCATTTACATGTACTCTCGTTTACTTGCCTTTTGTGTGAGAGTTGTTCTATCGACACATGAGTTGTCTGTGCGGTCATGAGTCAATGTTATTGTTGGCACGTGAGTGGTCCGTGCGGATATTAGATATTGTCACTCCCTTGGCATGTGAGTCGTCCGTGCTATTATGAATTGTAATGTGGGCACAAGATGCTAAGTGATTAGGGTTCACGAATTGGGAACCGTGATTTGTGATTTTGAGTTTTGGTACCTCGTGAAAATTCTTGGATAAACCTAGTGTGAAAGCGATTGTTCCCATTGAGTTGTCACTTATTTTTCTTTATTTGATTTCACCGGATTTGAATTGTGTTCTTCTTACTCTACAATGATATTACCTGTTGTGTCTCGTTACTAACTATAGCTTTTAGTCCCTATTATAAATATTATATTATTATTGTCATCATGCCTAGCTTTATATTGATATTGTTCCCTATTAGTTGTACATTTATACTTGTTCAGGTTGTTTAGTCCAATGGGTATCTTGATTGTTCCTCGTCACTACTCCACCGAGGTTAGTTTTGATACTTACTATGTACCGCTGTAGTATACTCATACTACGCTTCTGCACATTTTTGTGCAGATCCAGGTGCCTCGGTTATTGTTAATTATTAGCTAGCTGGTCGAGCATTGCTATGGAGACTCAAGGTAAACTTGTCGTCGTGTTTGCAGGCCTCATAGTCACCTTCTGATATTGTACTTATACTGTTTAATTCTATTCCGAACAATTGTATTTAGGGACTTTTTTTTCTAGTAAACTCAGTAGAGCTTATGACTTGTACTATTGATTTTAGGATATTATTTCATGTTGTAAATGTTGAGTTCATTTAGAAATATCCGGTTTTCGCTTAATAGTTCTGTTGGTTAATTTCTATAAATTTATTTAGTATGTGTTAGGCTTACCTAGTCGTAGAGACTAGGTGCCGTCACGATATCCTACGGAGGAAAACTGGGGTCGTGACATTTGTTCATGCTACCATTCTAGGATTTATGCAAAGAAGACATTCCCCCATCACTTATCCACGTTCAGCGCTATCTACCACCATCGTTATTGCTATTACTGTCAACTACCATCATCCACCGCTTGTAACCACCATTTTCAACTGCAACCACTACTATCGTCAATCACCACAATCAATTGTGATTACCACTAGTCGCCATTTACAATCATAATGTCAACCATCAATACCAGAATGACCAATCACCACTGATATTTACCACCATTAGCCACCGATATATTGCCAACTACCATTATTAGTCGCCATCATCATTAGCTATTACCATCATCCACCACAATTATCAGCTGACACAACCAAATACTACCATTAATTTTCATTGTCAACCACTATCACACTAGCCGTTACCACAACCACCATCATCAGCTACCACCGTCATCATCCACCAACGTCAGTTAGCACCCACAATTGTCATTGTTAGTCATCACCACCACTAATTACCATATAAATTTATTTTTAAAATATTTTTGATATAGTATTAAGATTAATTACTGATATTTTATTTGAATTTATATTTTATTAATTTTTTAATAAAATAACTTAGTACATTTGGATGTTGAGAAAATCAACAATCTTAATATTTAGTATTAAGATCTTATGATAACATCGTAATATTTATATATGTATTTAAATTTGTATGTCTTAATCTTATAACTTAAAGAGAACCCAATGGAATGATTAATGATATGAAGACGCCATATAAGATTTGAATATTAAGAGCTAATCATCCTAATCCAAAGTAGATAGTAAAAATTTCACGGGGCACCCTATTTGGTCCCTCCATTTAACTTGTACCCACTTTTTAAAAAAGAATTTAACTGATAATCAAAGTACAGACAACTTCAGGCCTTTTCCTCTTCCTCCTCCTTCTCCTACTTCTTCTTAATCGTTGTGAAAACAGAGTTGACAGTGGATTTAGATGGTGTTCATGAGCAGGTTTAAGGTAGTTTATGGTATTTTTACAGTAGTGAGTTGTTGTGATACTCTTTTCTTTGCTAATGCTTAGGATCTTCTTCTTCTTCTTCTTCTTCTTCTTCTTTCTTCTTCTTCTTCTTCTTCTTCTTCGTCTTCTTCTTCTTCTTCATAATTACGAAATGAGTTTGTTAAATTTATTGTTATTTTGACAAGTTGATAATTGTGGTTTGTTCTTTATGATATTTGGAGGTTATATTTCAAATTTGAGTTCATTTGACGTAGATTTAGGTATTAAACCGGATTATTAAAACTTGAAGAATAAGTTTATGTTTCTAAGTAATTTGCACTTCAAACCTATTTGGTCTTAAGCAGGGGTGAGCGCCGGTCGGTTCCGTTCTGTTTTGTAAAAGTTCGGTTCAATTTTTTCGATTTTCGGTTTGTGATTTTGATAACCATAACTGAACCAAAGTATTTTCGGTTTAGTTTTTCGGTTTTAGGCTTGTCAAATTGGACTTCTTTCTTAAGCAATAAATGAGCCTCAAAATTCAATTTTTACATAGTGTCTGAGGCTCAATGCATGTGCCTAGAAAATTACCCTACTGTAATCTGCTATAACATGAAATTTAACTAGAAAATAACAAAATATGTACTAAGAATATATGCTTATTGTATTTGCTAAGAATCTGTAGTAATGAGTATTTTTTTTATTATTGAATTTACAAGTCAATATTTTCTTAGTAATAACAATTATGATTTGCACATTAACTGAAAGTAACAAAGAGATTTATGTTATCATCGGGAAACCAACAAATATAATAATTTATTGAATAATGATCATGATGGTTATTAATTTTTAGGTAGCGTGACTTTGGGATTGGATGAGTTTCCGAAAAGTGTGGCATTTTGGGGTTTGGCCTTCAACATTCACTCACAATTAAAAAATAATGGGCCCATATTTAATATGTTAGACTTAATAGTTAAAATGAGCCCAAAGGCTATAGGACCCATACTTAAAAAAACTTCGGATTTTCGGTTAACCAAAAAACCAAAATACTAAAATCGAATACCGAACTGAACACCAAACTTTTTAAAAATATACACCGCAAACCGACCGAAAAATCGAACAAATCGAACCAAATAAACCAAAATTATCGATTCGATCGATTTTTTCAGTTCGGTCGATATTATGCCCACCCCTACTCTTAAGTGCATGAAAATCATACTTCAAACCTATATGGCCTTAAGTGCATCTTAAGTGTAATTTTTTACTTCATGCCTATTTAACTTTAAATGCATGAAAATATTTATTATATTTCAGACCTATTTGGCATTAAGTGCATCTTAAGTGCAATTTTTGCACTTTAGACTTAATTGGCCTTAAGTGCATCGCACTTCAAACCTAAATTTTTTTTCTTTAACTTTAACCCGATAAGTCTGAAGTTGATCCTAAAATAGTTAGACTTGCACATTTTTGTGCGAAGTAGGTATAACTTTAATGGTGACCCCAAATCTGGGTATAGATGCAAAATGCTCCGAATAGATAGCAAAAAACACAAAAGGGCCCCAAACAGCAAGAGCCATTAGATGTTGATTCAATTAGGGAAACTATCAGCTATATCCATTTATAAGTAGCTTATAAAAAAAATTGGCCAAATCATAAAATATTACTAATATTAGCCAAATATTACCAACATTAGCCAATTAGTTATTTGTAGCGAAAAAATATCAATTTTTTGCTTTCTTTTGAGTGAGTATTATTAGAATAGATTGAGTACATTTTAAGGTGCTTTAATCAGTTTTGAGACGATTTGATGGAGTTTTGATGTGATTTAAATTGAAAATTCGAAGTTAAAGATGAACATGAAAAAAATGATGTGTGTATCACACTGTATATCATTTGTATATCATATATGAATCATATTTGTATCAGATATGTATCACATGTATATCCATGTATACATGTGTGTGAGATACATGCGTGGTACATGTGTCGCAGAAGAATTTTTTGAACTCGATTTTAACTACGAGTTTTGATACCAAATTAGTTCAAATCACCTCTAATCTTCCTCAAATTTTGTATATTGACCCATCTATATGTTTTCAATGAATTTTAACCATATTCATTGAAAAATATCCTTTTTTGCTTAATTTTTTGGAATCTTGTATATTTATTTTTTGGTATTTCATCACCTTATTTGCTAGCTCATACATAAAATTTTCTTTCCGTCTTGCATCTAATATTGCTAATCATATTTAAAAATATGAAAGAAGATCTTTGCGTGTGGTTCTTGAAGAGAATTTTTTTTTTTATTTATTTGAATTTTTAATTTTAATATGTGCTTATCTATTTTTAGTAAATCTACGATAAATAGCAGCAATCGATAAGTTGGAACTTAGTTAGAAAATTCGGTCTTCAATTATTAAAGGTAAAAAGATTCGGACCTTGAGCAACCTATATTCCAAAGGAACACCCGAATATGCGCCAGGTTCCTCATAGAGATTCGTACATTCGCATAAAATCCCATAATTATTTGACTTTTGTTCTCCTCTGTGATACCACGCTACTTCATCTCTCTCCTTAAATACCTCTTCCCTCTCTCTCTCTGCCCCCTCAACTTCCTTCTTTATCGCACTGCCACATCCTATTTCACAGGTTCTTTTCTCTTTCCCTATCTTGCTCACTCGAATTTCAAGATACTTTTTTCTTTTGGAATTTCAAGATTGACCTCTGTAATTGATAATAATGACTTTATAGATTTTGATTTTTTTCTCTTTAAGTTTCATGTTTCCCTTACCACCTTTATGACCCTAATGTTGAAATTCAGAATATGCATTAGTACTGATTAAGCTTCAATTATTTGGGGAATTGACCAGAAAGGAAATGGGTTTTGCTAGGAATTTGAGGATTCAGTAATATAGTTTTAATTGTCATTCTAGTTATGGGTGAAGAAGGGAGTATACATATGTATAATTAATTGTTTTTTGATATTCCGGTTATGGGTCGATTTTTAGCTTTGCAGTTTGTTGACTACTGATGCCAAAGTCAAGATTTTTCTAATCCATTCTAAGATATTTGAATTGATATAAAAATGCAAGCTTATGAGATTGACTTAAATTAAAGTAAGAAGAAAAATGTAATCTTTCTATTGACATATTAAACCATGAGATAAACAAGGGATATGAATCACCTTGAAAGGTTCATAATAGAGTTTTTTACGGTACATTATTTGGTACACCTTGATATGAAGGTGTGGAGGTAAAGAATCAAGGTAGACGGCCAGTAGGTAGTCGAGAGTATTAGTGCTAGTCTTGTATTCTATTATTGTTAGATTTTTTTTAGTATTACTTGTTCCTTTCGCTTCGTTTTCTTTCTTACTATCTTGTTGTTGTTACTGCTTGGTGCTACTGCTTTGGTTTTCGTCTTTCGAGAGCCGAGGTATATCATAAACAACCTCTCTACCTTCATGGTGGGGTAAGGTATGCGTACACACTACCCTTCCCAGACCCCACTTGTGGGATTAAACTGAGTTTGTTGTTGTTATTTGGTCTTTATTATTATCAAGACCTAGCAATAACTTACAACAACAACAATCCAGTATAATCCCACTAGTGGGGTATGGGGAGGGTAGTTTTTACGCAGACAAGAGTGGGTTGCTCTAGTGGTGAGCGCCCTCCACTTCCAACCGATAGGTTGTGAGTTCGAATCACCCCAAGAGCAAGGTAGGGAGTTCTTGGAGGGAGCGAGCCGAGGGTCTATCGGAAACAACCTCTCTACTCCAGGGTAGGGGTACGGTCTGCGTACAAACTACCCTCCCAAGACCTTACTAGTGGGATTATACTGGGTTGTTGTTGTAAGTTATTGCTAGGTCTTGATAATTGGTCTTTATTAAAAAAAATTGTTTGGGAAGGTTTCTAGATGACATTAGCAAGAAATTAATGACTTGAAGTTGATGTCTTCTTATAGAAAATTTTGATCTTACATCAATTTCTGAATCATTATGTCACTTTACTAGGTTACAAGTTACGACTCTGGTTCACCATTGACATGATAAGATTCTGCTGCTATATATGCAGGTTGTACTGTGTAATGGTTCCTATTGAGACAAAAAAATGGCTAAAAAGCAGTAGCGGGCCTAGTGCATAGTTTATGGGTTCCTCGGAACCCAGTAAGTTTTGTGCAGACCGTGTATTTCTATTAAGAAGTCCACTAACTATCTGTAATTTTTTTTTCTCTGAACCCAGTTACTACACTTGAAATCGACGCAGGAACCTATAAAGTTTAAATCTTGAATCCGCCTCTGGTAAAAAGTATATTAGTTGAGCTAGTGAAGTGTAATCTAACTCCCAGAGTATTCAAAGATCAAGCTTCTAGAAAATCGGATGTGGTTCAATAATGAAAGTATTCAAGAAATTGTGGCAACTTCTAAATTTTCAATCTCAGATAGTTTCTTTACCTTCTGGTACCTACTCCACAATGCAGAAACAAAAATTCCATGCATCTGAGGATACCTAAAAGATAACCGTTGAGCACGACAGTCATAAACCTAGAAACAATTGAGCTCCTTATTTCTCCCCTCACCAAAATGAAGTTTTGCAAAGAAATTAATAGGTTAGTGAGTAGATCTAAAAATGAAGATGATATAGTGTAAATAAAAAAGGCGGCATACATTTAGGGTGTAAAATGTATAGAACCGTATGATTTTGTAAACAACGCTGTGTAAAGCAATAATTCTCTAGTTTATTCAAATCTTTTGTGGTGAATCCCTGCTGTTCTGTGGAGGATTTTCTTTGCTTAGAAGAATTTCAGACTTTTTAGTATATATTCTTGATCACTCGAAAACATGAGAATTCAACTGATTCCTTTCCTTGTTACAGAAAATCAAAGAAGTGGTTGAATTGTTGCACGTTAACTGGTCAATATTGGTAGCAGCGTGTTAATGCTGGCAATCAGTCATATTCATTTGACTGATTGCCAATTAGCAGATGGGTACCGAGAGTTCACTGAAGCCTAATACAGCCTTAGCGGGTGTGCATGGAGTGCAAATGGTGCCTCATTCACCATTTGCATTGGAAGAGATAAAACAACATGGGGACTTGCATCAACCTCGACATGAAAGTTTTCCTGTTGGAACAAGACATCAGCTAATAGTTCAGTAAGTGAAAAATGAGGTTATCTCGCTTGACCTCTAATCATTTGTGCGGAGGTGCTTTTCTATCTTCTAGAAGTAACGTAGATGATTGAATTGTCAACTCAGATCCAAAGTTCGGATTCTTGTTGAATAAGAATTTGATCCGTCATGTTATCTTGTTCACCAGGAGAGTTTGGCAGCAAAGGCCTGGTTGCCTGAGGCCCATCCGTTGCTGTCTCCACGGTAAAGATACAAAGAACAATCTCTTTTATTAAAAGTTAGGTGTATCATACTGCCTCCAGCATATTTCTAATCGATCAGTTGTTTTTCTTTTAGGTGATAGTACCGTCGCTGAAACTATTGCTAATGTGATCACTTCTCTTCCTTTTATTGCACTTGGACTTCAGGCTCCAAGGTCAGAAATTTAGTGGGCGTTTGGACATAAGAATTGTAAAATTCCAAAATAGGGGGAAAATGTTTTTCAAGTGAAATATGGTATTTGAAATTTAGAGTTGTGTTTGGACATGAATATAATTTTGGGTTGTTTTTGAAGTTTTGTGAGTGATTTAAGTGAAAATTTTGAAAAATAGCCTTTTGGAGTTTTTCAAATTTTCGAAAATTTCCAAAATGCATCTCAAGTGAAAATTAAAAATTTTATGAACAAACGCTGATTTCGAAAAAAAAACGATTTTTTTTTGAAAAAAAGAAAAAAATTTCTTATGTCCAAACGGGCTCTTAATTTTCTAGAGCTGCTTTAAGATGACCACATTTGATTACTCTCGTAATCTTTAATTTCTTTGTTTGTTGCTGCAGGAAGAATCTCCATTGCAAACTTTATGCCAATTCCTTGATTGGAGTTGGAATTGCCTCCACTTTGTATCATTCTTCAAGAGGGAAAGTAAGACGGTATCTGAGATGGGCTGACTACACGATGATAGCAACAGCAACGGTGGTAAGTCTTAAGCAGTTCATTCATTTTTAAATCTTTTCAGGATCTTTATGTTGTCTAAATATTCCAACATGCAATTAAAGTGCTCAAACTCCTAGAAAGACTTCTATTTGGATGCCAATAAGATAGAGCTAAACTGGAATGTTGATGTGCTACCTTGAGAAAATCTTTTATTTTTATTTTTTTTATAAAGGAAGCAGGTTTTTGTGTTTTAAGAAACTTTATTCATTATGAACTTTCTACCGGGTAGTACTTCTCCAAAAAAGATTATGCAATCTTCGACATCTTTAACTCTTAGGTACCAAAAAGAAAATACTAAAACTAAGCATTCCCCGGAATGACCATTCTTATTTTTTGTGTTGTATTCCCTGGAGTAATACATGCTTAAATGTGATTAGTTTTACTAGCAATGTTATATCAGAGTTATGAGTTTGTTTTCTCAATAATTTTATGAAGCTCAAACAAATTCCGTTATGTTTAGTAAGTTCATTAATCACTATATTGCGCAGATTTAAGAAGATTCATCAAGAGAAAAACTTTTCCACCTTTTGGTTTGGGTAACATTTTGAAAGGGATAATATATTATGTTCTCTCTTTTCTATTGTTTTCGGAGACAAAAAATAATAGAAGTAATTAACCACTCTTTAACAATTTTTCCTTCTACAGAAGAAGTAATCCCATTTTTATAAAGCAAGTATTTCCACAACACTCCTTCATATCATACTTGAGATTAGCTTGGCCATTTTCCACTGCAAAAGAAAATATACAGGGGGACCGAGACTTATAACTTAGTAGTATCAGTGGGAGTCTATAACACAATAAGAGTGGTTTCAATTATCATTCCCTCCTCCCCCTTCCCTTTTATTTTTTCTTAAAAACTAAAAAGTAAGATGATTTTCTTCCTATCTATCTAAATCTTAGTGGCTAGAATTCCTGGTAGCTCGAACGGTAGTTGTCGATGTGAGCACGCGTTGGCCTAAACACCACCGTTATCCTATATATGTTTATAGTTTGAGTCAAAGCCTATAAAACTGCTCTCATTTGTATCAAAGAGCATATCTTACTTGACGATTCGAGCTCTCTTTAAATTTTGTTCTGTATAACCTTTCATGTGTAAGCAAGCTTTCTCTCTCATGTAGGAGTATTAGTTTTCAAGGATTAAAAAAATCCCTCCATATTCAAGTTAGTTTTTGAGTTCGTTATTTTCAGTTATTATTATTTTACAACAATATTTAATCAATATTTTTAAGTTTTTTATAATTAAACTCTTGAGGTTTGATCTGCTGGTGCTTTACAACTAGTGGTGCTCTGAAATTTTATAGCTTCAAAATAAGCCGACTTAAGTGATGAATTTTTTCTGCAGTGTCTATCAAGGGCACTAAGAAATGAGAATCCAAAATTGCTGATGGCTGCATCTGCAGTCCTCCTACCGATCCAGCCTCTGATGGTTTCTGCTGTTCACACTGGAATTATGGAGGTAGATATCTGCGACCGAAATGTGATGCTTGAATGAACCAAATTTCACTACCATTTTATTCTCTTGTACATTGAAGTTCCAAATGTGAATTCAGAATGAACTGAACTTCAGTACAATTTTATTTTGTTCTATGTTGAAGATTTTAATCTCTTTACTCTCTTCTATTGGTGTTTACATGCTTTAGAGGACCATCTTTACCTTTTTTTTTTGTGTAGGTTGCATTTGCAAAAAGAGCAATCCAAGATCCAGAACTGAGGATGGCTCACAATGTGCATAAAATGTCATCATTGTTAGGCGGTGCTCTTTTCATTGCTGACGATGTCTTTCCTGAAACACCTTTTTTGCATGCTGGTTGGCATCTTGCTGCTGCTGTTGGTGTGAGTACTTGCAATAAGCTTCTTGAGTAGGCTAATGTTGCAATCAAATATCCTGTCAAATTTGTCGAGATCACTTGCCGTTGCTGGCAAAGATTGTCCATTTGTTCAAACAAGTAGTGAAAAGCACACACTGCGATCTTGGATTAGTCTTGTAATTCAATGGTCCGTCCTTGTTTACTGTTCGTTGATAGTGTTTGTCGGGTTAGTTATGTACAACCATAGTACTATGGCAATTAGCGTTGCTTTAAATTTACGATGCAATGTAAACATTGTTTGCAAGATATGATATATCTGCAGTCTTGCCATGAACTTCTTTTCTGTTGTTGAAAGTCCAGTATTCTTGAAGTCGATTATGGAACGTTTTTTTTTCATGTGAATTCTGTTGAAAATTGCAGTTCATCTTATTAGATATGTAAATGGGAGTATCTTGAATTCGTTTGTTCGCTATTTGCTGTAGAACTGCTTGTGTTGACAAATTGCTTCGCCACCTGAGAATGGTCATACAAGTAGCTGTAGAATGAAGAAAGAGCTCTATGTAGCAATTTTATTGACTTACCTTGCCTATATTGTTCTGTCATAAATGGACTTGAACTGCCTACAGCAATTTGCCACATACAACATGATTCAAATTAAATCTAGTGTGCGGCAACAACAGTAAGCCAAAGATTATTAGGACTTCTGAGTACAGTGGCAGATTCAACTATGGGTTTATGTGCAGAGGCGGAGTCAGGATTTCAACTTTATATGTTCTGGATTTTACAACTTCAAATGCTAATAACTTGATTCTAAATTTAATATTTGTATATTCTTAATGAATTTTTTAACATATACATTATCTGAGCAAAAACTATTGGCTTCGGCCGAATTCATAAATGAACTTTTAGTTCTGCACCAGTTTATGAGCCACTCTGCTAAGGTAAGGGCATGTGTTTGGGACCAAATTCAAACGGATGACAAATTTATTTTATTTCCCATAATTGAGTGACACTTTTGACCCTTTCCCCTAAATTCAAATATACATTTAAAAATTGTTTTCTCAATTGATATAGCATTGGATGCACCACTGTTTCAATACCCTACAATTTCACACTATTTCCTCAAACATGATAATACTTACAGCATAGAATAAGTTTGTAAATTGAATGATAAATTCTTATCTCCACCAATTATTTGGCTTATGCTAGGAAAAAAGAAACATTCAGTTACTCTACTTTTCCAAAGTATGGGTAACATCTTAGGACCACTTTTTACCTTTCAATCATGTCCTTTTGGCCATGCTTACAACCATATATGACTCAAGGCCGAATTGATTGTCAATTTGTCACCATCTCAAGGCAATAAGAATGGTGCACATAAATTTGGTATATCTTTTACGTAATTATTAAAGTTGTCACCTTTCCTTTGGTGGAGCATGGCCTCCGGGCGGAGTTAGCATAGGACCTGCGGGTTCGACCGAACCTAATAATATTGGTTCAAAACCAGTATTTGTCTTTAAAAAAATTATTGAATATGTATAAATTATTAATTTAGAACTCAGTAACATAAATGAACTAGAATCCTGAACCAACAAGTTTCAAATCATGTCTTCGCCTATGATTGCCTCTTTGCATCACAATATGGTTCTTGCCAAAACCTCTTTCAAGAATCTTCAGCAAAGTTTTAGTTTAACATATAATACAAGTTAATGATGAATCTAACTCATGTCTCACCTTAAAAGCAATGAGATTATCACATATTTTCATGTTATGCGGATTCTTAAGTAATTCGTGTCTTAACGTACAATTATTGTATTAAAATTTCTTTTTTTCTTAAATTTAACATACACATTTGCTTTTTAGTATGTGTTTGGATCTGTAATAATGCTAGTAAAGAAGATTTACGGGTTTCTCCTTCGCGAAAGCGGATCGTTTGTAGCAATTCGACTCGAATTACTGGTCGTTGAGAATCCTCACGTAACGGATGATTTTCTGTTTCCACAGCCTCATTATCCCTAATTAATGACGCAGAGAACAAACTATAGCCGTTTTCCCTATGAATAAGTGAATCTCCCAACACCGATAGTGGTATTTATATACACTGCATTTAGTCTTAGGGTTAGACTTAATGGATCGGCCAATAAGCTAGCATTTCTTGTGAATGTACTAGGCCCAAAATGCTATTTTTTCTAACAGTATCATTTCATAAACCATAAGTTAATTTTTTTTCTCTAAAATTGAATCACGAACTAAAATTCTTGATCTTCAAAGATAATTAAAGTCATGTTATTCAAATCTCGACACCTTGTTTTAGATGATCACACATATAGAAGTACTAATTGCCGTAATGCTTTTACAAGTTACGAAATGGCCTAGTATATGAAATTAAAAATCTCTTTTTAATTGAACTGAACCCAATCATTGCAAAATTATTGGAAAATTCCTTGTTTGCTTTATAGGGTTCTAAAAGGTACAATAAGATACTCATAACTAATTCCAAGAGATAATGAGAAGTCAGTATATATATGTGTGTATATATATATAGTGCGTTTATGGATGACTTCACTGCAATTTCCTTTCCTTTAGGTGATGTATATATGAAGAATCCAATTTTTCCATTAATGGATACTCTGGTCCCTATACTATGTATTTATTTTAAAGAAGATATACCAGAATCCTTTAGTTCGGTCCACCATTATTTTTGGACTTTCTAGAATTAAGGACCTGATCTTTTGTTTTTCGATTTCTTTTTAAGATTAAAAAAGCATGAGATGATTACACATATATATCCATCAATGGATAATATTGCTCAATCTTGGCAAAAAGCAGGGCGGAGGCACCTTATCGCAACTGGTTTTATCCAACACGCTTGATCGGCAAAATACATATATATAAGTAATATGCAAAGAAAATAAATATAGGGTTTGTACTATAGTAATATTATCAAATCAATTTCTCAGTTTAAAATAACTAGAATCTATATGAAAACTCTTTTCTTATGCCTTCCCTTCCTCTCTAAAATTTGAAGTTCTTGGTTACTGCATGATCCTAGTACTTACTATGGTTTTTATGTTCAGAAACAAACTTCTAAGTTATCTACAAGACTAAGGAAATAAAAGGGAAAATTGCCAAATATATCCCTCTATTTTTGGATATTGTCTATATTTAACTTCCATTATATAGGGCTGTTTAACCGAACCGAAACCGTTAACCGAATCGAACCGATGGGTAATTGGTTTATTGATATCGGATTATCGGGGTAATAGATGATGCACGGATTAAAATTTTATAATTAACGACTTAACGAGTTATTTTTGGTAACTAACTTTTATATTAATCACCAGTGTAAAACTTTACATAACCATAACTCGACTAACTCAGTCAGCTATCTATAAAAAAACAACTAAAGACAAAGCCTATACATCGTAAACTATAAACTTACTAAAACAGAAGGCTACACATTATGCTTTGGACTCTTGGTGCTACTCTGACATGGCATATCACTGCAATCTCTCTTGCAACTGCTTCCCTATTTCTACTCTTCTTCTAAAATATTCTACGGTTTCTCTCCATCTATATGGCATAAAGACATTCTGCATATGTCATCCTGAAGATTTGAGCTTGTTGCGATATCCCTTTTGAGCTTTTAATAGCCCATTCCAGATGGTTATTTAACCAAAAATAGATTTTTCGGTCAAAGTAAATATTTAGAAGAAAACGGGTTACTGATAACCTTGATTTACTTTACTTTCCTAATAATCTTAGAAGAAATAAAAGAAATAATAGAGATGATTAACAAAGAAAAATAAGGAATGAACTGACAGTCACTCCCAAAATTAAGGCTAAAAATATGAAAAGTAAAGCACAGAATTGTAGTATGTATTTCAGTAATAATCATAACTTGTCCCATACAAATGAAATTCTTATCCTTATATATGAGCATATAATCATAACGATTTTCATACTTAATTTGGACTAATTAAGGGCATTAATTGTATTGATTGTCCATTACCATAGATAATTGTAACTAGCATATTTATGATTAAAGATTCCTTATAACTGATGTGATTCCCCTTCCTTAATTACTTCTGGTTTGTGTATCTTCCCTTCTTTGCAGCCTTCATTCATTTCGTTCCCGTTTCTCCTTTAACAGCTGTCAGACTCAATTCTTTTCTCTTATGTTACCCCGCGGGTCTTTCTCCCATACCTTCCTTGCATTCTTAATTCAGTTAATTGAGAGTGCCACTTGTCGCTATATCGACGCTCCACGCGTCATGCCTAGTCAGCTTACTGATATTCCACGTGTCATATTTTTTTTCCACCAATACAATGGTAGCTCCAATGAATAGAATTGTAGCTTTGTCGTTGAAGTCACTGCAGAGTCCTTTCCCATATTTTCTTGGAGTATTCACATCCTGCTATCACGTGATCTCTTGATTCATCTTGTGCTTGACATAGACAACATTTTACTACTATATTCATTCCTCATCTTAGGAGTCTGTCAGTGGTCAATAATTTACCTTGTAATCCCAGCCACATAATTATCTTGACTTTAGGTTTGGCATCATTCCTATACATGAGACATTTCCAAGGCACCCTAGTATAGTTAGGTAGTAGCTGTTTATATATTAAATTGGTGATGCTTTTGTTTTTTGTTGATCCATCATCTTGTACTAGCTTTAGATCCTCTCTAGCTTCCATTATCTTTCGGATGATCCAACAATCTTGTTGAGGAATGCCCACATCCTGGTGTTGTTGTCATCTTATATAATATGCATGTACCCATCTAATCTACAATTTGTCCTGTTTGCGAGCAAGGTCCCATCATGTCTTTGTCACAGAAGCCTTGTTCCATAACTTGATATTAATTAAGTTTTGTTCTCCCATGAACTTTGGAGAGCACACTCTTTCCCATGCTACCAGTGCTTTCTTTGTGACTGTGTTAGTCCCAAACCAGACAAAGCTCCTACAGTAAGCCTCTATTAGTGACAAAATTTTGTAGGTACTAAGAATAATTGAGCCTAGTATGCTTAAACCCCAAACACAACTGATTGTACCAGTTTTACCCTGCCAGCATAAGAGAGTTTTTTGGTAGTCCAGGAAGTGATTCTGGTAGTAATCTTATCAACAAGTGGTTTTTACTGAATAAGGTTCAGCTTCTTTGTTGATAGTGGTATACCAAGGTACTTGAATGGAATGTCTCCTTGATTGAAGCCCAACTTAGCTAAGATTGCTTCTTTCTCCTGTTGTTGAACCCCTCCAAAATACACACAGCTCTTACCCATATTAGCCTGAAAACCTGAAGCTGCAGAGAGGTAAAGAAAGCACTGTTGTAAAGCTGCTACTGATGCTAGATCACCTCTAGTGAATATGACTAAATCATATGCAAAACTGAGATGAGTAATTCCCAATTTAGCACATCTAGGATGGTATCTGAAATCCTTTACATCTTTGAGTTTATTGAGGCTTCTACTAAGATACTCTATAGCCATAACAAAGAGAAAATGGGACGTTGGATCCCCTTGCCTGAGGCCACTTGCAGCATTAAAAGGCACAATTGGTTCTGCTCCAGAAAAGGCCATTCAACAGAATCATATGCCTTTTGAAGGTCAATTTTGAGCATGCATCTAGGTGACTCTTACTTCCTGGAATAGGACTTCATTAGTTCATGAGCAAGGATAATATTGTTAAGAATTTTCCTTCTTGGTATGAAGCCTGCATATGCTCGACATATGATATCAACAATTATTGGATGCATTCTAGAGGCCAATATATTTGTTATGATCCTATATAGGCCAGAACAACATGCAATTGGCCTATACTCCTTCACTGTGTTAGGATGAGCAACCTTTGGAATTAATGTAATGGCAACACAGTTGACTGTCTTATACAGTTTTCCAGTAACAAAGAAATCTTTGACTGCCTCCACTATATCTTCCTTCAATACATGCGAGGTTTTTTTTTTTTAAAGAAATGGGAGTTATAGCCATCTACACCTGGGGACTTCTCATCTCCTATTGAATTCAATGCTTTGAACACCTCCTGCTCAATTACCTTTGTACATAAGTCAAGTTTTTGTTGGTGGGAAAGACTATGGCCTTTCCTCATGGTGTGCTGGCAATACTTTAGGTGCAGATTCCATAAGGCATTTGCAGAAAGCTATAATCTCTTCTTTGATTCTATTAGGATCTGTGAGTTTAGTGCCAAATATTGAAGTTATCTCATTAATCTCCTTTCTTTGTGCCATTTTTTTGACAATGGCTGAGAAGTATTTTGTGTTAGAATCCCCTAGCCTTATCCAGTGAGCCTTAGACTTTTTGATGTAATGCATATTCCTCAATTATAGACCATTTCTCCAAGTTATGCAGTTGATGTCTCTCAATTTTCACTAATTCATCAGAGTATTGGTTACTGATTTGCTCTCGGGTGATGACTTCAGCTCTAGTTTTCTCAATTTTTTGAGAGATAAACTTGAACTCATTATTGTTCAGCTACTTTAATAGGGGTCTGGGAGCTTTTAAATATCCTTCATCTTGTTAGCACCCATATTATTCTTTCATATTTTGTCTACCAGTTGTAAGAAGCTGTCACGGTTAGCCCATGCATTAAAAAATCTGAATGGCACCTTAATATAGTGCTTTATAGCGGCCATTTCTAGTACCATTGGAGAGTGATACGATATGAGTGAGATATCATATTCAACAGGTAAGTGTCTCCATTGTATCATCTATTCATGATTCTCAAATGTTAAAACCAATCTACTGTAAATTCTATCAGTGCCGCTTTATTTGTTAGTCCATGTGTAATATTCCCCTTTCCATTGAAGTTCATTGAGCATTAGTCCTTGCATACAATTAGCATTATCTTTAGTCTCTGCATAAGTGACTGGGTTCCTAAACATTCTATCTTGTGGTAGCATTATTGCATTAAAGTCACTAGTAACTACCCATGGAATGCCTATCCCATGTGCAACCTCTTTCAAGTTCCCCTATAAGGCTGTCCTCTTCTTTATTGTATTATAACCATATATAACAGTTAGCGCAATCCGATGTCTGTGTGACTTTTAACATGACAATGTATTAGTTGAGCTTTAGTTCTGAGCATTTGCACTGCATAGTAAGTTGGATACTAGATTACCCATATTCTCCCATTTGTTGCTTCCTGGTAGTTCATTAGATTTTCCCATATTGGCATTATGTATTGACTATTCTTTTGGGTATTATGTTCTTTAACTCTTGTCTCTACTAATCCAGTTAGTTTGATGTTATTATTTTTCATGTAATTCCTCAATTCCTTTTGTTTATACCTCTTATTTACTCCTCTAACATTCCAAAATAACCACTTCATAGAGTAAGGTTTAGATCCCTACTCCTGTCCATGAGTATAAATTTGTTTTCACTGTGCCCCCTTCTACTTGATTCTGACCCATGCTTTGCAGGTATTGCTCTGAACCTATGAAAGTTGTGCAGGTTAAAAGTTGGGCTTGTACTGGTTCTACCCTTTGAATGTTGCATGACATTATTTCCTGTTGCCTCTTCTAATTGGTGTGTTTGTGCTCCATTTGGTCGTGAACTTTCTGGTCTTTGTTCTAGATTTGGTGGCCATAGTTCACACTCAACTATTATCCTCTTTTGCGTAGGATCCTCTTGTTGACTCTTCTACTAGAGGAACTGTTCTGGTATTATATTTTGTTCTGCTGCTGAACCTATAGGGCCTTTAGATATCCATTCATATGTAACAAGTTTGCTATATGTTCTCTTCCTTTGTTGATGTTGCATTGGAGGTTTGGCTCTGTTTTGACAACTATGACCAACAACCTAGCACTTAGCACAAAACATAGGCTTCCAATCATTGGTTACCTGTTGCTGAAAATTCCTTCCTTTTGGATCAATCACAGTGACATTATCAGGCAAGGCTCGACTCACATTTACTTCTATTAGCATTCGTGCATAGGAATTCCTTATTTGTTTAGTAGTACATTCATCAGCATACAAAGGTGTGTTTAAGATACTAGACATTCTCCTCAATGACTTACTACTCCAATAGCTCATTGGTAGGTTACGAAATTTTACCCAAAGAGGAATATCAGTTGGAAATTCCTTGCTGAAGTCAAACTCAGGAGTCCAAGGTTTCAAGATTATCGGTCTATTATTTATTGTGTATATGCCAGCATAGAAAACAACATGCATATCAGTACTATATTGAAACTTGAGCACATAGTGGCCTTCTTCATGATAATAAACATTAGTAGTAGCAACATTAGACCAATTTTGATCAATGTAATGCCATATTGCATTATACCCATGAGTCTCTCCAATAATATAAGCGATCAGCATACATCTCCATTTCTCTTCCTCTGGTGCTACTTCACCTTCTTCCAACTGCACTACTGGTTGGCCATCTACTAGTTGGGGAGGGATATAAGAAATGGTCATGCCATTAGTAGCTGACCTATTACCTTTAAATAGATTAGTCCACATCCTCATCTGTTTTGGATCTTCTGCTCGCTTTTGATTATCTTGTTCTGTATCTTTCATTGTTCCATTGATTATTGTAGCAGTTCCTCCCAATGGTTGTTGTGTTTTGCTACAATCAGTTCTATTTCCTTAACCATTTGTGTTCCCTCTGTAGCCATGGTTATTGTACTCCCTTCAATTGGCTTAAGGTTAGCAATTGATAGTCCCTCAATTGACCTAGGGTTTACAATTTGGGATTTTTCTCCTTCAGAGTTAGGAGATGATCCCTCGCTTAGGTGTAGTCGCTAAGCCACTGTTTTAGGATTTGCTGTAGATCCCATTGCATTAGTTCTCATATCATCCATTATCTGTATTGGGGTAATTGCTGCTATCGTAGGTCGAGCTTCCTCTGTTCGTACACAAACTCCCAAAAGCAACTAATGGGACTTTCTTAGGTCTTTCTCTTCCTCGTCCCCTTCCTCTCCCTCTTGCCATGGACGATTCCAGCGTACAGTTAGTTAACGTGCACCGATCGCATGGGAGAGAACATGTGGACTTTTTCGCGCTGCTATATTTTGGATGGCTAGTACAAAAAGTTAATGGCTTAACGGTTTGGGGGCAGATTACTCAATTTTCTTATCGGGTAAACTGTTAACCCATTAAGAGTTTTTATATTTAAACTTTTACCCTTATATTTATAGTGTATTATTGAAATCCTAAATAGCTAAATCCCCAATTCTCAATTGAATTCAGTATGCATCGAGAGAGTGAGAACTAAGAAGTCGACCAATCCTAGAATAATAGAACTTTATGATGCCTGTAGCTAATTGCATTCGTCTCTAGCTTCTCATGAATTATGAGTGGACATGAATTGAATTCCTCTATGGGCCATAGTATTATCTTTGTGGATAACAATGCTAATGGTATTGATTGTTCAAAAACTAACAGAGACAGTTTGAACTATGCATTTGACTGTTTGGTATTGATTGTTCAAAAAATATTCTATTTGGTTTAGCCAATAAACCGCTAGATAATTGTTAATGCGACACCAATCCGCTCATTGTCTTATTGGATGGCTAGCAGATACTATACTTATAATCCGATAATCGATAAGCCGAATCGTTAAGCGTAATTATCTGCCCGATAAGCTCCCATACCCTTATATTATCTGGCTAGATTTACCCCTACCATTATACTATCCGGCCAAATTTATCCCGACCATCAGCAAACTTTTAAAATGGGGATGGAATTGTCATGATTTATATTTTAATATAGAAAACAGACAGTATTTCATTGGAATATACCAAGTCCAAATAAATGAAGACTTTGTTATTAAGGTTTTTTTTATTATCTATACTCGATTTTGGGGTCACAATTGAACCTATACCCACTTTGCAAAACAATTTGAAGCCTGCCCACTTTACGATCAACTTCAAACTTATCGGGTTTGAAGTAAAAAAAATCTGAAGTGAAAAAATTGCACTTCAGATGCACTTAAGGCCAAATAGGTCTGAAGTGCAACCAATGGTTTCATGCACTTAAGGCCAATAAGTCTGAAGTAAAAAATTACACTTCAGAAGGCCAAAAGGTCTGAAGTGCAAACGTTTTTCTACATTTAAGGATAATAAGTCTGAAGTGAAAAATTGCACTTCAGATGCACTTAAGACCAATAAGTCTGAAGTGAAAAATTACACTTCAGATGCACTTAAGACCAAAATGTCTGAAGTGCAACTAGCATTTTTATGCACTTAAGGCCAAATAGGCCTGAAGTGCAAATTGCCGAGAAACAGAAATTTGTTCTTCGAATTTTAACAATCCAATATACGATTTAATACCTAAATCTGCTCCAAATGAGCTCAATTTTGAAACATAACCTCCAAATTCATCAAGAACAAATCCCAATCATGAATTTGTCAAACCAACAATAAATCTAATGAACCTATTTTGCAATTAAGAAAAAAAAAAAGAAACCCTAGGCAATAGTAAAATATAAAGCGCCACAACAACTCACCACTGTAAAACATTATAAACTACCTTAAAATATGTTCACAAACACCATATAAAGTCATTGTTACAAGAAAAAGAAAAAGAAGAAGAAGAAGAATGCTGAAATTGTATAAACAATAGGTACAAGTTAAAAAAAAAATTAAAAAATATGTGCAAGTTAAATGGGGACGACCAAATAAGACGTCTCGCGCAGTTTTTAAGTTATTAAGGATCTTTATTAAATTAATTATAGCTTTCATTGATAGAAATCAAATAACACATTTTAATTATGCACAATGCCAAGTAAATCTTCTTTATTTCTCCTTTCCCGAAACCAATAACAGACAAAAGGAGGGGACAGCTGCTGTTGATCAACAGGAAAAATTATACTGAAATCAGAAGTGCAGAATTCACGATCAAGTGTATATGTGGTCACAAAAGTTAAATGCCAAAATCCAGGGAAAATGGCCCTATTTCCAAAAGCAAATAATATAATGTGGCTTCAAGATAAGAACCTTGGATATTCATCATTAGTTATTCCCAAATAATTCCCTTTCTCCTTTATATTAGGATTTTTCACTTTTAGCCAGAAATTATTTATATTAGACAGTCAAAAAATATATATAAAATTTATATAATTTTTATATATAACATATATAATATATATATACAAAAAATATAAATTATTTCGATTACTATTTTAAAAGCGACTATACAATATTATTTTCCCACTATAATACTACACATCTTTGTCTTAGGTTGCTTCTCTAGAATTATAATCTACTTTATGTACACTTCACTCCTTTCTAATAAAGTATCTGTCGTGCTCAAGTTGAGACTACTAATTGGTTAAACCTTTATCTCTTGGAAAAGCTACTTTTTTTTAAAAAAAATAATCTTCATCTTAGTAAATGGATAAGAATTGGATATAGTTCAAAACTCGGTGATATCTTTATACGGTCGAAATTGAGCTCGCCTATAACTTGATAGATTAGGCTTGGAACGTGGCAACTATGGACTAAAGATCAACCTCGAGTCCTATCGAGCTAGAACTCGAGGTCGGAACGCCTGCCTTCGAGGAGCAATGAGTGCGGTATCGCCCTTAGCCTCGAACGAGCTCGGAGAAACATTATTGAGTTAACTATCAGAAGACCGAAATATTCGCGATCGGTCGGATATTGCGGCAGAAATCTTGGCACGTATCAGTAAGGAACCGGCAATCAGCGAATCAAGAGATGTTTTTACCTTTTATGAAAATGTACCTAGAGTAGGACTCCTCTACTATAAAAAAAGGGTCTGATAATTCATTCAACACATTGTAACATGTATCCCAAAGCAATATATATATATATATATATATATATATATATATATATATATATATATATATATATATATATATATATATATATATTTTAAGTTCTTATTATTCTCTTGTTGTTCTATTCAGATACCAATCAAAGCACTTTTGGTTCGTGGGTGGCTAACCTTCCGGGACTAAGATTGTTCAACTTGTGTAGTTAGCATTTACTTTTTTATTATTTATTCCAATTGCAATCTAATTTATCATTTTGTATCAAGTTAAATTACGTATCCTTAAAATCACTTACAAATTCAATTGTTATCCGATTTTGAGAGTAAACAGTTTGGCGCCCACCGTAGGGCCAAGGATAATAGTGGTTATTTGATACAAATCTCCATAACACACTACTTTATACTTGCTATTTGAAGTATCTTTAATTTCAAGTTAAAACTCAAAATGTCGAACTCTCAGTCAGCACCCCTACATGTTGACAACGAGTCCGGCCATCATGGTAAAAATAACAATATAGTGCCCAGTGATGAGGTACCGCCCATTGATCCTATCGGAATTCCGCCCGCATGCCCAATTGATGCTAGTTCACATGCGGCTATCAATGCAAACTTGCCTACCGACCCCGAGAATAGCGTCCGTGGTGGAGCCCGATCGGCAACTCAAAACACACAAAATATTAGAGGAGATGGGATCAGTTTATGGATGATCTTCGAAATGCTGCAGGCTCAACATGCGGCGATAGCTCAGTTACAGAACCAAAGTCGTGCACTGAATATGGTCGAATTGAACCCGATCCACCACAGGAAGTCACCCACAAGGATGAACCAGTCGCAGAAAGGTCAAGTGAATATGAATAGGGGGTTAACCACGAGATCATAAAGATGCTCGAGGAGATGACAAAACGGATAGACTCGGGGGAGAAGAAAATCGAAGCTAAGGACAAAAATGTGGAAACCTACAATTCCAGGGTAGACCAAATCCCAGGAGAACCACCTATATTGAAAGGCCTGGATTCCAAGAAGTTCGTGCAAAAACCTTTCCCTCCGAGCGCGGCTCCGAATCCGATTCCTAAAAAATTTCGCATGTCCGAGATTGCTAAGTATAACGGAATGACCTACCCAAATGAGCATGTAACCTCTTACACATTTCAATCAAAGGGAACGACTTGGAGGATGATGAGATCGAGTCTGTCCTATTGAAGAAGATAGGAGATACCCTATCAAAAGGGGCTATGATATGGTATCACCATTACCTCCTAATTCTATTGATTCATTTGCTATGCTTGCGGATTCTTTCATGAAAGCACACGCCGGAGCCATCAAGGTCGAGACTAGGAAATCAGACCTTTTCAAAGTAAAACAAAAGGATAATTAGATGCTCAGAGAGTTCGTGTCCCGGTTTTAAATGGAACGAATGGACCTGCCACCTGTCGCTGATGATTGGGCCGTTCAAGCTTTCATCCAAGGGCTCAATATTTGAAGCTCGGTGGCTTCACAACAGTTAAAACAAAACCTGATAGAATATCCGGCCGTTACCTGGGCCGACATGCATAATCGGTATCAATCGAAGATAAGAGTGGAAGATGATCAACTCGGGACCCCGTCGGGGTCTGTTTATCCAGTCAGTAACATCGACAAAGTCAAGAGAGACATCGATCGTGCACCGAGACCAAACAGGGATCAATACCAGCCGTATAATGGAGATCGAAGATGCAGTGGGTTCGGGCGAAACTCTATGAAAAACGAAAGGAGAAGTGGCAGAGCTTAGAGCAACCGGGGACTCATGAGAAAAAATAGCTTCGATAGGCCAATCGGGCCTAAAGAAGCACCGAGGTTATCAGAATACAACTTTAATGTTGATGCTGCAGCTATTATATCAGCTATCGGACGCATCAAAGATACCAAATGGCCTCGACCTCTACAATCCGATCCAACACAAAGGGATCCTAACCAGATATGTAAATATCATGATACTCAGAGCCACAGAATGGAGGATTGCCGACAGTTGAGAGAGGAAGTAGCCCGACTATTCAACAGCGGGCATCTTCGAGGATTTCTGAGCGACCAAGCCAAGAATCATTTCAGGAATAAGGATTCTAACCAACAGATCGAATAAGGAGAACCTCATGACATCATTAACATGATCATTGGTGGGGTCGATGTCCCTCAGGGGCCGATGTTGAAACGTACCAAAGTGTCCATCACGAGGGAGAAACGAACTCGAGATTATATACTAGAAGGAACTTTGTCTTTCAATGACGAGGACGCGGAAGGGATCATGCAGCCCCACAATGATGCACTGGTAATATCTGTACTCGTAAATGAAATTCGAGTCAAACGTGTGTTAATTGATCTAAGTAGCTCGGCCAACATCATCCGATCGAGGATCGTGGAGCAGCTTGGTCTACAAGATCAAATCGTGCATGCAGTCCGAGTTCTAAACGGATTCAACATGGCATGTAAAACCACTAAGGGTGAGATAATGTTACCGGTGAACACCATCGGGACCATACATGAAGCTAACTTTTATGTAATCGAAGGAGACATGAGATACAACGCTTTGTTTGAAAGGCCATGGATCCATAACATGAGGGCAGTACCCTCAACTCTACACTAAGTGTTAAAATTCCCAACACGAGGCGGAATTAAAACAATCTATGGAGAACAACCAACCGCAAAGGATATGTTTGCGGCCGAAAAGGCGATTCCGATATCCGCATTTACAATGATATAGGGGCCGAGTTCGGTCATAAAGCCAGAAACTAAATAGCAATTACTGACACCAGCTACGACCCAACCGAAGAAACAGGGGACTGATGAAGATGATGATTATGACTACGGGGTACCTATGTTTTTTATAGCCCCCGATGATTTCGACGCCACTAAATCGATGGTCGAGGAGCTGGAGTATGTCATATTGGTCGAGAACCTACCCGATCGAAAGGTATACTTGGGCACGGGGTTAATTCCCGAGCTCAGAAAAAAACTTATTCAGTTTCTTATAGCTAACATAGATTAATTCGCTTGGTCTTACTTTGACATGACAGGGATCTGCCGGAGATAACAACTCATAAGCTAAGTCTGGACCCGAAATCCCATCCGGTAAAACAGAAGAGGAGACCCCAGTCCGAGATCAAACATGCTTTCATTAAGGACGAGGTATATAAACTCCTTAATAGGTTACATTCGGGAGGTTAAATACATAGATTGGTTAGCGAACATAGTGGTAGTCTCTATAAAAGAGAATAAATTAAGAATATGTGTAGACTATAAGGATGTGAATAAGGCATGTCCCAAGGACTCTTTCCCTTTGCCCAACATCGATCGCATGATCGATGCCATGGCCGGCCACGAGACCCTCAGGTTTCTCGATGCCTATTATGGGTACAACCAAATACGGATGGGCCTGGGTGACCAGGAAAAAACCTCTTTCATCACTACATACGGCACCTACTGCTATAACGTGATGCCATTACGGTTAAAAAATACCGGCGCCACTTACCAATGCCTAGTAAATCAGATGTTCGAGGAATAAATAGGAAAATCAATGGAGGTTTATATTAACGATATGTTGGTTAAGTCCCTGCGAGCAGAGGACCATTTAAAACATTTACAGGAAACCTTCAGCATATTGAAGAAATACAATATGAAGCTGAACCCGGAGAAATGTGCGTTTGGAGTTGGTTCAGGTAAATTCCTTGGATTCATGGTATCCAACTAGGGAATCGAGATCAACCCAACAAGATCAAAGCCATCAAAGATATCATGGTTGTGGACAACGTGAAGGCCGTGCAAAGATTAACCGGGCGTATAGCCACCCTTGGGTGATTCATCTCGAGGTCCTCCGACAAGAGCCACCGGTTCTTCACACTATTGAAGAAGAAGAATAACTTCTCATGGACCTCGGAGTGCCAACGGGCCTTGGAGGAACTCAAGTGGTATCTAATAGCCCACCATTTCTCCACACGCTGAAGATAGATGAACAACTATACTTGTACTTGACATTATCAGAGATAGCGGAAAATGGAGTCGTGGTCCGGGAAGAGCAAGGTACGCAATTTCTAATTTACTATGTTAGCAGGACCCTAGGTGAGGCCGAAACTAGATATCCTTACCTAGAAAAGCTGGTACTCACTTTGCTAAGCGCCTCTAGAAAGATAAATCCATACTTCCAATATCACACATATGTGTCGTGACTACTTACCCATTGAGGAATGTTATGCATAATCCCGAGCTCTTGGGCCAGTTGGCCAAATGAGCCGTAGAAATTAGTGGGTACAATATTGAATTTCAACCCCGAATCTCCATTAAGTCTCAAATTTTGGCAGACTTTGTAGCCAACTTTACGCCGTCCCTAATACCCAAGGTCAAAAGAGAGTTATTAATCAACTCAGGGACCTCCTAGGGGATCTGGACCCTCTTTACGGACGGCGCCTCGAACGCAAAAAGGTCCGGACATGGCATCGTATTGAAGCCACCAACATGCAATATAGTTAGACAATCTATTAGGACTGTGAAATTGACTAACAATGAGACCGAATATGAGGCTATGATTGCAGGTCTCGAACTAGCCAAAAGCTTGGGGGCAGAGGTAATTGAAGCTAAGTGTGACTCCCTCCTTGTGGTAAACCAAGTTAATAGGACGTTCGAGGTTAGAGAAGAACGAATGCAAAGGTACCTGGATAAATTGCAGGTAACATTACATCGATTCAAAGAATGGACTTTGCAACATGTACCTCGAGATCAAAACAGCGAGGCCGATGCCCTCGCTAACCTAGGGTCATCGATCGAGGACAATGAGTTCAACTCGGGGGCAGTCGTATAACTTATGAGATCGGTAGTGGAAGAAAGACATGCTGAGATTAACTCAATAAGCCTAACTTGGGATTGGAAAAATAAATATATAGAATACCTGAAGACCGGAAAAATACCGTCAGATCCAAAGGAATCGAGAGCACTACGTGCAAAGGTAGCTCGATGTAGCCTATCCGAAGACGGAACCCTATTCAGAAAGACATTCGATGGCCCACTCGCGATATGTCTAAGACCAGGGGACACCAGGTACGTTTTGAGATAAATCTACGTAGGCACCTGTGGAAATTATTCAGGCGCCGAATCATTGGTTCGAAAAGTTATCAGAGCCGGCTATTACTGGATCGATATGGACAAGGACACAAAGGAGTTCGTACGAAAATATGATGAATGCCAAAGACACGCTGTGATGATTCATCAGCCCAGGGAGTTATTGCATTCGGTTTTGTCACCATGGCCGTTCATGAAGTGGGGAATGGATATTATTGGCCCTCTTCCATGGGCACCCGGTAAGGCTCAATTTATATTGTTTATGACTGACTATTTTTCTAAGTGGGTGGAAGCTCAGGCATTCGAAAAGATCAGGGAGAAAGAAGTCATCGACTTCATTTGGGATCATATCATATGCCGATTCGGAATGCCGGCCGAGATCGTGTGCCACAACGGGAAATAATTCATCGGCAGCAAGGTAAGCAAGTTTCTCGAAGATCATAAGATCAAAAAGATCCTATCAACACCCTACCACCCTAGTGGGAACGGGCAAGCATAATTGACCAACAAAACTATACTCCAAACCTCAGAAATAGGTTAACTGACGCCAAAGGAAGGTGGAAGGAAATCCTTCCCGAAGTCTTATAGGCATACCGAATGACCTCGAAGTCCAGTACCAGAGCCACCCCGTTCTCACTAGTCTATGGCATCGAAGCTATAATACCGATCGAAGTAGGAGAGCCAAGTCTCAGGTTCCGATATGCAACCAAGGAATCGAACGGCGAGGCTATGAACACGAGCCTAGATTTATTGGATAAAAGGCACGAAACAACCCTTATCCGATTAGCCGCCCAAAAGCAGCGGAGCGAGGGATATTACAATCGAAGAACTAACCTTCGACTCTTTAATGTTGGGGATTTGGTACTAAGGAAGGTTACACTAAACACCTAAAACCCGAATGAAGAGAAGTTGGGGCCGAACTGGGAAGGCCCTTATCAAATTATCGAGATCATCGGTAAAGGATCGTACAAACTCGGAATGATGAACGATGAGAAACTACCAAATAACTGGAACATAGCTCACCTGAAGCGATATTATTACTAAGGTACGATCTCATTCATTTCCTTTTATTTATTTATATTTCGAACTAACACTTGCAGGGAATCATCAAAGAACGACACAACCTTTAGGCTTAAAAGCACGCATTGCACTCTTTTTCCCATGAATCAGTTTTGTTCCAAATGGTTTTTTCGACAAGTTTTTTAACGAGGCAATAAATAAATCGTGCTAACTTAAAATTAAAGGCCGATTACGAAATGGTATCGAAGACCATAACAATATTCGAGGCCTCTCTTCGACCGGCCCCGAACACTGGGGGCATCACCCTCGGATAGCAACTTTAGCAAGGAAGGAAACTTTATGATTCAATGGTTTCGGCTCAATCGGTAGGATTTACTGTAAGGGTCAAACAGTCAAATGAACCGTTCCAACATACACTGATCGAGCCCTAACACAAATCTTGTATACATGTGTAACTATTACGCACAAGAATAAAGTCTCTACCTTGCGGATAAATATCTTATCCCTTAAAATTTTTTTCTTTTCGTGAAGGAATTTACTACATACGATCCCTTAAAGGTTTCGAGCCCAAGAGCCGCCTTATCTGGGTTCAAACAATCACCCTAATCGGGGACTACCGTTCAAAAATAAACTCGGACGGCTCGGGCTATCAAAGCCTGAGGGCACGAGACCTATTAGGCGATGCCCGAACTAAAAAGGCTAAAACCATACTAAAACGGCTCATAGATATCCGAGACCCGTAACAAAAACAAGGCCTTCAAAAATTTCATAACCGGTTCTAAGGCTACCCTCGACAAACTACAATCTAAAAAGTCAAAAGTACTTTGGGGAAAACAATTCTCGATCATGTCGAACTCCCACGATGCCTTAAACAAAATAATGTCGAAGGCAAGGCCTGTTCAAACCTCCGGACATGACCTAACTATTTTATGCTAAGGCATTTCGACCTTTGCAGACATAAAGAACAAAGTAAAGAAAAACAGATTTTATAAACTGCCAAAGGGGAAAACAAGCCTAATATATTATATACAATCCTTACAAAGGCCAAATGTCCCTAACAATAGTACAAAAGTACACGAGTACAAAAAGCAAAAAAGCATTTTTTTTACAAAGGCATCTAAATAGCCTGGTCTTCTTCGCCCCCGGTTCCATCGGAACCCTCAGAGTCTTCTTTTTCTTCTTCTTCTTCGGGGCAGGCCAAATTCTTGGCCTCATCCTCGAGCCCCTTAGCGGTCTCGATCTCGGCCGATATATCAAAACTCCGAGCATGGATCTCCTCGAGGGCCTTTCTTCGTGACTGTCATTTCTCGTATTCAATGTTATCTTTTAAGCGATCCTGGGCCACCTCAGAATTGGCTTATATTGTCCACCATATCGTTGGCGTCAGCTTTAACCACCGCCGCCACTGACTTGGCCGTTTCAAGTTCCTTGACCATAATTTTCCGCTCGGAGGTAGCCGAACTTATCCAAGAGTAGAGCTCTTTGATCTTTCTAGCCTGCGCCTCGGCCTTCTCCTTTACCGCTCAAAGATGGACCTCAGTCGAAGTTATTTGCACCCGAGCAGCCTTTTTTTCCGAGGCCACATAATCCATCCTACCCCGCGGCCTTCACAGAATCCATCTCAGCTCGTAGTTGACCGATTTGATCGACTTTTTGTTGGACCTGCAGATTCCGACTGTTAGCCACCAAGTCTAACTCTTCGTCACTAAGCTCAAATATTTTTACTTGCTCGACCAAGTCGGAATGCTCCTTTTGAGCCACCTCTAACTCAGCTCGGAGGCTCTTAGCCTCCCCCTCATACTGCTCACTAAGAAGTTTGTAGGAATCTCTCTTCTTAGTGAGCCCTCAGACCTCGGCCTCAAGCTGTTTCAGATCATCCCAGTATCAGCGAAAAGTCTCGTAGTGAAGCACTGAGGCATACAAACACAAAGAGAAAATGTTAGAGTTATCTCCAAAATAGCCTAAGTACAAATTGAGAACCATTGAGGAATATCTAAAGTTACCCGGTTTAACGCCTGTTGCGCTTTGTTGAATAGACGTGGTGCATCCACCTCATTTATCTTGGCCTGATCATCCTTGGTCACCAGACACTGAAGATAACTAGCCACCCCTACGGGGGCGGAGAGGACCTGGGTGTCCTCCAGAAGGGAGAAAGTGATGAATCGCTTCCGGCCGGGATCCACACTCGGGGCAGGGAATCGATTGACTAGTTTGGGACTCGAGAAAGGTCCACTTGCCCCCGAAGATGGGATCTTCCCCAGTATATCTAAATCACCCAACCCGATGACACCCTCCGTGGCCGTAGAGTCCACTACATCAAAGAAGTCGCGGAAGGGATCGTCCGCTCTGAGGACTCCCTCATTGGGACGTTCTTTTACCATCTGAGCCTCATTTTACATGGACTCAGTAAACGAAGGTGACTTTGTGATCTCTATCACACCGAGAGCTTCCTTCGGCGCACTGCCCATGTCCCATGAAGCTTCGGTCTCGGCCTCCTCCACGATCTCCCTAGCACGATGAAGATCGGCATCGTCTCCCTATGGTTCGAAGGCCCCTTTCTCTTCGAGTCGTGTCGACACTTGGGTCACCAGATGAAAGGTTTATTCCTCTTGTTCTTCTTCAGATTCATCCCTCATCTTATAGAGAGAACCCAAAAGTGGTGCTTGGTCTTACGCACCAGCCTTCTCTTTGGCTTTTTATTCTCCAAACTTGGAGAACTCGGGGCCCTTTTTCTTTTCTTCTCTTCACCCTGTTTCAGAGCAAGGGACTCGATGGGAAGATTGTCACTACCGGATGGAGGCCTCATTTGGACATCCTTAGGTAAACCTGCAAAAAGAAATAAAACAAGTAAGGACTCAATCATGTAAAGAGGAAACCAAATATCACTTATGAAAGAGATCTCACCATGCTAGCGGGCCTCCCATCGGCCCTTTGAAAGGTCGCGCCACGAGCGCTCATATTAAGGCCTTTGCAATACAATACCTTTGACCCACTCCTTGGGTCGGGGAACTGCGTTCGTGATCCGGGAAACAACTACACCGTCACAGAACACCGATAAGAAGGAAGTAAAATGGCAATAAATAAAACCTTGAAAGCAAATCTATATACTTACGTTTCATGTTTCACTTCTCAGGGAACAACATGTGCTCGGCCGGGATCAAGTCCGAGGTCCTCACTTGGACGAAACGGCCTAGCCATCCTTGATCCCTATCTTCATCGATACTCGAGAATGCAGCTTTACTAACCCAACGGGCGAGCTTGATCAGTCCTCCTCGGTAGAGTCGGGGACTGTATAAACGCATAAGGTGGTCAATAGTGAAAGGGCACCCCTCGACCTTGCTCGCAAAGAAACGGAGGAGGATTACAATCCTCCAGAAAGAATGGTGACTCTCACCGAGGGTTACTTCGTATCTCTTGCAGAAATCAATGATGACCGGATCCAAGGGACCTAACGTGAAAGGATAAGTTTAAACACTTAAAAATCCCTCGACGTGGGTGGTGATGGCTTCGTCAGTTCAAGAACCATCACATGTTTGTCAGCCCAGTTGCAATCCTTTTTGACTTTAGAGAGAACATCCTCGGTGATCGAGAAGATGTACCTTGAGACCGCCTCACATCGGCCTGGTACAGAAGAAGGCTTTTCAACCTTGAAATCGGCATTGACCGGGCACCCCCCGGGAATAAACATTTTCAGAGGAGGCTCCGATGCCGGTTCCTCGACAACAGTGCGCGAGACAGTTTCCTCGGTAGCCGACCACGAGGAAGAGGGAGTTTCTTTTTGGGGAACGAATTTTGAAGTCTTTGCCATTTCTTTGAAAAATGAAGGAAAGAGGGGGAGTTAAAAGAATATTCTTGATGGTTTGTGATAAAGATAAAACATAAGTTCTTATAAAAGTATTTCAGAGTAACCAGAAAATCAATGCTTGGAAGTGTTGAAATTTCTAAGGTACGAGGTCAAAAGGTTTGAAAGTAAAGTTTGAATGAACTAATAAGGGGGGTATTTATAGTTTCTCAGAGACTGTTTACATCTGGGAGTGTCCGACTGGAAAATAACGAGCATTTAATGCCATTGAGACTTGGCTAACGAAACGTTTCGACTGTTATGTCGTTTCTGTCGCAAAATATCAAAGTCAGGATCGGAAATTCATGTCGTTTCTGGTCATCTATTCTCCAAAAAATAAGAGGACTATCTGTATATGTTCGAAATTGAGCCCGCCTGCAACTTGGTAGATTAGTCTTGGAATGTGGTAACCAGGGACTGAAGATCAACCTCGAGTCCCACCGAGCTAGAACCCAAGGTCGAAACGCTTGCCTTCGAGGAGCAGTGAGTCCGGTGTCGCCCTTAGCCTCGAATGAGCTCGGAGAAACATTGTTGAGTTAACTTACAGAAGACCGACATATCCGTGACCGGTCAAATATTGCGATAGAAATCTTAACATGTATCAGTAAGGAACCTGCAATCAGCGAATCAAGAGATTGTGTTTACCTTTTATGAAAATGTACTTAGAGTAGGACTCCTCTACTATAAAAAGAGGGTCTGATAATTTATTCAACACATTGTAACACGTATCTCAAAATAATATATTATTATTCTCTTTAAGTTCTGATTATTCTCTTGTTGTTCTGTTCTGATACCAATCAAAACACTTTTGGTTCGTGGGTGGCTAACCTTCCAAGACTAAGATTGTTCAATTTGTGTGGTTAGCATTTACTTTTTCATTATTTATTCCAATTACAATATAATTTATCGTTTTGTATCAAGTTAAATTACGTATCCTTAAAACCACTTACAAATTCGATTGTTATCCGATTTTGAGGGTAAACAACTCTAAAAACTTTCCGATCAAAACTCAAAGGCACCTAAAAAAAGAGGCCATTTTTCCGATTAAAATTTGTGGCCGGATATAGAATGAGAGTGATCTTATTTTATATGTATATATTTTAGATATTTTGAATTTATATACACTTATAATTTGAACAGAAAAAATAACTTTAGCTCAACCTGAAAAATCTGTCCTTAATTCGCTTAAGACAAATATTTTTTTTATTGAAATGAAAGAAGGGAAGGATGCCAGCCGACGAAAATTAAGTCTCAACTTCGACATATAAATTTGTGAAAGTATCATGGGCTAGCTAGTTTTCGAGAGTTTGCAAAGTAATTAAAAAATAACCATTATTTTGCTGAAACACACAAAGTTCCGGCATAATATACGGGATTATAGAACTCCTACGTAGAAACTTCCAGCATATTATGTTTGAACTCCAGCACACGGAAAGTTCCAGCATATTATGTAGGAACTCTAACACACGAAAAGTTCCAACATAATATGCGGGATTATGGAACTCATGCGTATAAACTTCTAGCATATTATGTTGGAACTCCAGCACACGAAAAGTTCCATCATAATACGCGGGATTAAGGAGCTTCTGCATATACAATTCCCGCATATTATGTTTGAACTCAACACATTATGAAATTCCAGCACATTATGTTGGAAGTTCATATGTAAAAAATTCGAACTCTAGCATATTGTGCTGAAATATTTCCAGATTATTAAGGGTGGTTTTGTTCAAAGTTTTATTTTTACATGAAAAAGTGACTAAATTTCGATTACTTTTGAAACTATGGCTATTTTTCAACTACCAGTTTTCGGAATGGTAATTGAAAAATAGTCAGCATTTGTAAAGTCATTAAAAAATAGCTACTATTTTGATGAAACACGGAAAGTTCCAGTATAATATGTTGGATTATGGAGTCCATGTGTATAAACTTCCAGCATATTATGTTGGAACTCCAGCACACGGAAAGTTCTAGCATGATCTGCTAGATTATGGAACTCATGCGTATAAACTTCCACTATATTATGTTGGAACTCCAACACATAATGAAATTCCAACACATTATGCTAGAATCTCATATGTGAAAAATTCGAACTCCAGCATATTATGCCGGAATCTTTTTGAATTTTAAGGGTATTTTTGTTCAGATTTTGTCTTTATATAAAAATGGCTAAATTTCGATTACTTTTGAAATTGTGACTATTTTTCAATTACCAATTATAAATTTGGCTATTTCTGATTTTTCTATATTAATATGTCATATATTTTATTTTAAGACATCTTAATTATTAGACGAAGAGATCAAGAGAAGTCTTTCATCAGTATCGATCCAAAATGCTGCCAAAGGCTTCTGGATAGTCAGAAATTTCAAGAAGACTCGCACTATAATTTGCTTGAGAGATAAGCTACTATTGACAAATGATGGGCTCGTGGTGACCTATTTATAGCCATGAGAGGATAGTTAGGTGTATTTGTAAGCATTTAAATTTTATTGGATTTAAAATAATATAATTATTTGGATTATATTTTAAATTCAAGATATGTTAGTCAAAATAAATATTATAGGCTAATATAATTGGGTTAATATCACGATCCAAAACCCACTATAGGTCGTGATGGCGCCCAACGTGCCGTTAAGCAAGCCAATGGTGAACTAGCAACTTGATTATTCATTTTATTATTTTTGAAATCATGAATCTAGTTAGGTAGAGACATAAATGCGTTAAAATTCGGATATAAATACAATTTAAATATAATATAAAGTAAAAGTGTATTGATGTTAAGTAAACCATAAACAAATTCTAGAACATCCCAAAACCTGATGTCACAAGTACATGAGCATTTACTAAGAAGTACCATTGTGATGACCCAAAATGTCATTTTAAAATTTAATAATAATTTATGTATTCTAAGACCTCGAAAAGTACTATTTATCATTCCTCGCCTTGCGTGCGTAATCCGTAAAGATTTTTGAAAAGTTTTTATGTGAACAATAGATTAAAATGTGAATTAGAGCTTTAAAACTCAATTGAGTTGATTTTGGTCAATATTTTGAGCAAACGAACTCGGATTAGTATTTTGATAGTTCCGATAGGTCCGTATCGTGATTTGGGACTCAGGCGTATGCCCGGAATCAAATTCTGAGGTCCCTAGCCCGAGATATGGAATTTGGATGAAAACTTAAAAGTTTAAGTTCAAATAGTGACCGGATATCTAATTATGTGCAAACGACCCCATAATAAAATTTTGATGATTCCAACAGCTCTATATGTTGATTTTGGACTTAGGAGTGTGATCTGAATTTTATTTGGAAGTCCGTAGTGAAATTAGGCTTGAAATAAAAAAAAGTAGGAATTTAAAGTTTGGAAGTTTGACCGGGGAGTTGACTTTTTGATATCGGGGTCGAAATCCAGTTCTGAAAATCTTCACAGCTCAGTTATGTCATTTATGACTTGTGTGCAAAATTTGAGGTCAATCGGACTTGATTTGATAGGTTCCGGCATCGAATATAGGAGTTAAAAATTCTTAGTTTCATTAAGCTTGAATTGGGGTATAATTCGTGGGTTTAGCGTTGTTTGATATGATTTAGAGGTTCGCCTAAGTTCGTATGCTGTTTTAGGATTTATTGGTATATTTGGTTGAGGTCCTGAGGGCCTCGGGTGAGTTTCGGATGGTTAACAGATCAAAAATTGGACTTAAAAAGCTGCTGCATTTTTTCCTCTTCTGTTGGACATTCTGGGCTGTGATCGAGCCCAGATATCGAGCTCAGATATCGAGCCCAGGGTTGACGAGGCTCAGCTCGAGCTTGTGTATCGAAGCCATGATCGAAGGTCCAGCTCGAGGGCCATGATCGAAGGTCCAGCTCGAGGGCCATGATCGAAGGTCCAGCTCGAGGGCCATGATCGAAGGTCCAGCTCGAGGGCCATGATCGAAGGTCCAGCTCGAGGGCCATGATCGAAGGTCCAGCTCGAGGGCCATGATCGAAGGTCCAGCTCGAGGGCCATGATCGAAGGTCCAGCTCGAGGGCCATGATCGAAGGTCCAGCTCGAGGGCCATGATCGAAGGTCCAGNACAATTTAAATATAATATAAAGTAAAAGTGTATTGATGTTAAGTAAACCATAAACAAATTCTAGAACATCCCAAAACCTGATGTCACAAGTACATGAGCATTTACTAAGAAGTACCATTGTGATGACCCAAAATGTCATTTTAAAATTTAATAATAATTTATGTATTCTAAGACCTCGAAAAGTACTATTTATCATTCCTCGCCTTGCGTGCGTAATCCGTAAAGATTTTTGAAAAGTTTTTATGTGAACAATAGATTAAAATGTGAATTAGAGCTTTAAAACTCAATTGAGTTGATTTTGGTCAATATTTTGAGCAAACGAACTCGGATTAGTATTTTGATAGTTCCGATAGGTCCGTATCGTGATTTGGGACTCAGGCGTATGCCCGGAATCAAATTCTGAGGTCCCTAGCCCGAGATATGGAATTTGGATGAAAACTTAAAAGTTTAAGTTCAAATAGTGACCGGATATCTAATTATGTGCAAACGACCCCATAATAAAATTTTGATGATTCCAACAGCTCTATATGTTGATTTTGGACTTAGGAGTGTGATCTGAATTTTATTTGGAAGTCCGTAGTGAAATTAGGCTTGAAATAAAAAAAAGTAGGAATTTAAAGTTTGGAAGTTTGACCGGGGAGTTGACTTTTTGATATCGGGGTCGAAATCCAGTTCTGAAAATCTTCACAGCTCAGTTATGTCATTTATGACTTGTGTGCAAAATTTGAGGTCAATCGGACTTGATTTGATAGGTTCCGGCATCGAATATAGGAGTTAAAAATTCTTAGTTTCATTAAGCTTGAATTGGGGTATAATTCGTGGGTTTAGCGTTGTTTGATATGATTTAGAGGTTCGCCTAAGTTCGTATGCTGTTTTAGGATTTATTGGTATATTTGGTTGAGGTCCTGAGGGCCTCGGGTGAGTTTCGGATGGTTAACAGATCAAAAATTGGACTTAAAAAGCTGCTGCATTTTTTCCTCTTCTGTTGGACATTCTGGGCTGTGATCGAGCCCAGATATCGAGCTCAGATATCGAGCCCAGGGTTGACGAGGCTCAGCTCGAGCTTGTGTATCGAAGCCATGATCGAAGGTCCAGCTCGAGGGCCATGATCGAAGGTCCAGCTCGAGGGCCATGATCGAAGGTCCAGCTCGAGGGCCATGATCGAAGGTCCAGCTCGAGGGCCATGATCGAAGGTCCAGCTCGAGGGCCATGATCGAAGGTCCAGCTNTGAAGGCAAGGCTCGAGGGCCAGGATAGAGACCCAAGATCGAGGGTCACAATCGAAGGCTCAAGATCGATGCCATGATCAAGGCTATGATCGAAGGACCGGACTCGAGCCTGTGATCGAAGCCACGATCGAGGCCTAGGCTCGAGGGCCATGATCGAAGCCACGATCGAGGCCCAGTTCCAAAGGTTGTCTGGGCAGTTTTATAAAAAGAGGGCATTCGATTCGCCATTTTTAACAAATTGAAGCTGGAGCAGAGGCGATTTTTGTCAGATTTTCAAGGAAAGACATTTGGAGTAAGTGATTCCAACTCGGATTTGGTCTATATACACAAATATATCATTGTTTTCACCGTTTAATTAGTGTTTCGAGATTGAAATTTGAAATTTTTTAGAAATCTCATAGAAGTGAATTTTTGAGATTTCGGTATCGATTCGGAGTCGTATTTGAGTGAAACTGGTATGGTTGGACTTGTAATTGAATGGATTATCAGATTTCATAACTTTCACCGAATTCCGAGATGTGGGCCCCACAGACGAATATTTAATTAATTTCGGGATTTTTATTAAAAATGTAGTATTTTCTTACAGAATTGATTCCTATAATTTTTAGTGATTGTATCGAATTATTTTGGCTAGATTCGAACCAGACAGGGTTGGATAATCGTGGAAAAGGCCTTTTTGTGGGTTAAATTGGAGCAAGACGAGGTAAGTCTCTTGTCTAATCTTGTGAGGGGGAAAGTACCTCATAGATGATTAAAATTAAATAATTGTTGCTAATTGTGGGGGCTACATACGCACAAGGTGATGAGAGTCCGTGCGTAGCTATTATTAATGCTAAGTCCGGGTAATTTAGGACTCAAAGCATGTATTACTTGTGTAACTTGTATTCTTTGATTAATTAATATTAATTGATATATATGAATATATTGTGAATTGTTAGATAAAGATATTAAAGGATAGAAATCTCGTAGGTTTGATTTTCTATTTAAATCAATTAATTGTTAAAATAAATTGTTCTCCTCCCGAATTTATCTTATAATAAATATACTCTCCTTCCGGAGGCGCATAAGAAAAATGTCCTCCTTTCTTGTGGAGCGGGCCGAACGCCTCAGCAGGATAAATGCATCTATGGATCGCGCCGCACGTCCCTCGGCACTGTACACGACACTCTGGATCGGGCCGTACGTCCTCGACAGAAATCGTACTTAATAATAATAACTACAAGATGCTTTAATAATTTATTTCAGCTTGTGAAGCTAATTGATAAATTGAAAAATTCTTGAAATTTAATGAATTATTATTCTACTTGTTAAGGAATTAATTGTTACTCCTGTAAATGAGATTTAATTGATAAATTAGAAATTATTTGAATTGAAGGAATTTAATTAATATAGGGAGAATTGTTACATTTGAAGGAATTTGATTATTTCCGCTGATTAAATAAATTATTGTAAATTCTGTAAATCATGCTTATTTAAATATCCTAGTTTTATTTCAGTTATTATCATTGACCCATAGTGAGTGTCAAAATCGGTCATCTCGTCTCTACCACTTCGAGATTAGGCTTAATACTTACTGGGTACATGTTGTTTACGTACTCATACTATACTTGCTGCACTTTTTGTGCAGGATCTGAGACAGGTACTAGTGAAGGACCTGTCATCACATATCCACGTCATCCCGAGGCATAGTGGTGAGCTGCCTTTCTGAGCCGTTCTGCAGCTACCAGTGTCTCTTCTTATATTTACATTCTGTCTATTTTATTTCAGACAGTATTTGAAATTTTATATCATCTACTAAATGCTCATGCACTTGTGACACCAGGTCTTGGCACACACGTTGGTAGAGTTTGGGATTTCTTGGTTTTAAATTTTATCAATGTATGCTTAATTTATTAGTTAGCTTGCCTAGATGTAGTGTTGGGCTCCATCACGACCTACAGGTGAAATTGGGTCGTGACAACCGTAATAATAATACAACTGTCTGGAATTTAAATTAGAGGATAAGGTAAATAATACGATGGAGAATCTGTGAACTGCGAAACGTAGTTGGGAATCCAACTCACCTTAAAATCCCCTCAGCAACTGCGCCCACACGCCAAATAACCACCAAATAAACATGCCAGATCCTACATATTTAGTGCAGAAGTGTAGCGTGAGTACGTAAATCAATGCGTACCCACTAAATATCTAGCCTAACCCCGGAGAAGTTGTGACGAGGGCTCGACAGCGACACTTACTAGTGGTCCAATAAATCAATATGATAACTCATAACAGATATAAGGCACAACAGTAATAGTGAGGTAAAAACTGTAATTAACATAATCTTCCAAAATTTCTTTTAATGATATAAATTTTCTTAATCTCGTATTCTATCTCAAAAGATCAGAATTATCAAGCGCCAATATCAAACGGATAAGGAATACCATATAAAATGCCATGCATCAGTAGAAGGAAAATCTCGTGAATATTCGGACTACTAGCGATATAACGCACGATCATGCCGAGGTCGTACGGCCCGATCCAGAGTGGTGTGTATACTGTCGTGGATCGAACGTCACGAACCGGAGATACATCTCAATATATTGTCGAGGCATTCGGCTCGATCCACAAGAAATGAAGAAACTTATCGAATTACGAATCACGTGCTTCCAACACAAATACGGGTGCATAATAGTGAATGTAACATTTACCGTTTATCAAATATCTTGGCAACAATGCAAGGTGATAAATATCGGCCTAATATATATACATAAATAATTTCAGCTATAAATTCAATTAATTAATCTAGCAAATTGAGTTCAAATAATTCAAATATTATATGATAGAATCTTGAGTCGATCCGGACATAAACATGCTTTAGCTACGTACAGACTCTCGTCACCTCCTGGGTACGTAGTACCCACAACTAGTAGCACATAATAATCACATTACCTAGGGGTAGTTTTTCCCTCACAAGGTTAGACAGGAGACTTACCTCACTCTGAAGTTCCACAATCGGCTCCAACGCCTCTCTAACACCTCAAACCGATGCCCATCAACCCGAAACTAGTCAAACAACATGTAAACCAATAAAAACATATACTCCAATACCCATAATTAATCAATTTATAACAATTCTTAACTTCCTCGAAAAGTCAACAAAGTCAACCCTCGGGCTCACGTATTCGAATTTCGAATTTTTTTGAAGATAAACATTACCATAACACCACAAACTCAAATATATAATTTATCCCAAATTCCATGTCTAATTTCGTGGTCAAAATCCAAAAATATAAATTTTAAGTTTTCTTCAAAATCCCACAAATTTCCACCAATTTCCATGTTCAAATCCATGTATAATTCATGTATAGTTCTTATATTTAACTCACAATGTGTAGAAGTAACTTACATAGTGATGGATGACTAAGAAGCTCCTTCAAAATCGCCTCAAGCTCGGCTCCCATGGAAGATTGAGATAAAATGAGCCAAAACCCGTTTGTTGCAATCTTATACACTGCCCAGACAACCTTCATCGCGAACGCCGCATGTGCCTCGCGTTCGCGAAGCACGAAATCCACTCCAGTCCACAAATTTCTTCGCGAACACGATAGAAAGCTCGCGAGCGTGATGCCTTACCAGGCTTGGCCATTGCGAACGCGACCCGTCTCCACGAATGCGTAGGACAAGATTCTCAGGTCCAGCTTCTCTTCTACGAACGCGACGCCCATGTCGCGAATGCGATTCACCTCAGACCCACACCTTCACGAACGCAAGTTCTTCAGAACGAACGTGAAGAGAAAACCATCCTCCAACTCAAATTCTGCTTCGCGAACGCAAGTTCTTCATCGCGAACGTGAAGAGCAAACCATCCTCCAACTCAAATTCTGCTTCGCGAACGCGGTCTCCATTACGCGTTCGCGAAGGACAGAACCAGCAACAGCAGTAAGAGAACATGGAGAAATGATCCAAAAAAACCCCGAATCTCACCCGATGCTCCCAGGACCCCGTCCAATAACACCAACAAGTCCCAACCCCTTAACCGAACTTAACCAAAGGCTCACAACGCCACGAATAACATCAAAATTATGAATCGATGATCAAAATCCTTCTTTCAACTTTCAAACATTCAAACTTCGATGAACGCGTCCGATTCATACCTAAACATCCCGGAATGATGCCAAATTTTACATACAAGTCACAAATCACAAATCACGATACGAACCTATTTCAAGGCTCGAAACTCTAAACGAACCTCGATAACACCAAAGTCTACTTCAAATCAAACTTAGGAAATTCTAAAACCTTCAAAATGCCAACTTTCCTTAATAAGCGCCGAAATGCTCTCGGACCACCCGATACTCAACCAGAACATATGATCATCATAGGACATATTGGAACCCTCATATCCTGATTTTGAGGTCGTTTACTCAAAAGTCAAACCTTGGCTAACTCTTCCAACTTAAAGCTTTCGATTTGAGAATTTTCCCTCTAAATCAACTCCAAACTTTTCGAGATTCAATTTCGACCACACATACAAGTCATAAAACATGAAGTGAAGCTACTCAAGGCCTCAAACCGCCAAACCACGTGCTGGAGCTCAAAACGACTAGTCGGGTCGTTACATTCTCTCTCACTTAAACATAAGTTTGTCCTCGAATGTGCCAAGCACTGCTCCGGAGCTTCCCAAAACTACTGATTAACACCCGATGCACCTGCTTGTTCCACTAAAACCCATGTGAGACCATTAGCTCGAGCCTGACTGAAGATCCCTCCTACTACCTTAGCCCACAAGCCTTAGAGCCAAATTCCAACATCCAGAATTGTATACCAGGTCTGATTTTAACATACGAACACCACATCAATCTCTGCACGTTGTACCAAAACATGATCATGCACACATGCTGAAATCACACCATTTACCGCATAAGTCGTATGCCCATAATAACATCATGCAACCACAATAGATTTTAATTCACGAATCTGAATGATGTAGTATATATCATAACACATATAAGTGCGGTTCCGACCCCCGTGATACTGCAACGATGAAAGCAACATGTAGAAGCTCATGACCACCTACCTAATCAATAAATATGGAGTCTCTCTGCTTGATAAGAACCATTACCCCACTCTGAACTGAATAGTAACATTTTCTCTTTAACATACCCTACATAAACCTGATCACACTAATCTCAGGTCCAGTAACCTCGTCTCACCCAGTACAAGCTGCTCGGGCAATAAGTCACCTCAAACACCGTCTAAAATCTCATATGACGCCATCAATGTGCCAACAAGCTAAAACTCGGATATGACTCATAGTGAATAACAAACTTTGGAAGAGAACTACCCATCCCACGTAGCGAATAAAATGGTCGAACAGATGCTAAGAACCTATCTCACAGATGAGAAACAAGATACCCAAAATAAGTATAAGGAACCGTACTCAACCTATCACTTTTGCGACGTGCAACCCAACCTACACATGATACCGTTGCGGCATGCAACCCGATCCAAACATAATTCCGTTGTGGCGTGCAACCCGATTCAAACATAATATTGTTACAACGTGCAACCCGATCCAAATATGGTACCGTGAAGGCATTCCACCCTATCCACACACAACAATCAATAAGGAGATACCTATCTAAACATAATGCTCATACCCATGAAATGCCCGGATGTTGGTCACAAGCACGCCAAGTGCATAAATACAATCCTGGGGAAACGGATAGTGCCATGCGCTACAAAACTCAAGCACGACTAAGATGCAATAACGACCTGTATCTCGAGAGCTATCTTGCTCATATAACACCACCAACTACACGAGACCACAAAACATTTGCAAATAATCAAGCCATCTCACAACCCACATAGTATAATAGAGTATTACATAGGATAGCTGACGACAGGGATAACATCCAATGCCCGAAGACTCCTCCATAAGCAATGACATGCTGAATGAACACATCCGACCTACTGTAGAGCATACATTCACATTAGATCTATCGGCAAACCTCAAGCTGATCTCGATCATCCCATATTGGGCCAATAACCTTTCAAAGATCCATAATGACCCTATTCATGACGCATAAGAGCAGTCGTCCAACCCAGAACAAACTCCCACAGTCCACAACCAAATAAACAAAGCATCTCTCAGACATAAACTCTCCCATTAGCGACAGTACCAGAATCTCCATATCTGATTTCGATCTCTATCAATCAACTGACTAACATGTCACACTTATACGATTTCCCGTGGGAGTTACTCCTACAACCTCCGCACTAGGTAGCAAAATAGCACATCCATGGCTATCAACCCTACACTTTCTGTAATGCTTTTCATGAACTCGCAATTTAATACACAACGCCTCTTCCACAGAACACCATTCTCAGGCGACACCAAAATAGCGCATGCATACTTTGAACATCTGGAAATCCTCCCCTGATCCTCCGAGCTCGTGGCATTCCTACAAAAACTGAACCGTAACTTTGATCACCAACTTCCAATTTCTATACCGCTCACCACACCTACCATGCTGCTACGTGAGAGTGCAAGAACTTATCATAGTCCTTGAACCATTAGTAGAATAAACGCTTAACTGGCTAGAAACCTTTCCTTAACTCGTTTCAGAAGACGAATTACAACACACAACTAACTTCTCATCATCGCGAAAGACACATAACTCAAGTCGTGGTCTAAACCGCCATAGCTATTCCAGGATCCATTTACACATAACAAGGCCACTAAAATCAAATATCCCCAAAATCAATCAAATTATGGTGAGTGTCAAGACCACACGTACATTCACAAACCACCTATATAACTTAACACATCGAAGGAACGGGTCATCTCCACAACTATGCTGATTTAAACCATTACGAACTAACTCGACTTCTTCCAATTTACTCCAGACTTGCCTTTGAAATAATAGTTTTATTCAAACACATAACGGGTCTCAAATAACACTCATCCATAGTGACCCCAAATCACAAGGCCACATCACTTCAATACCCATCACCCATCTCATACCCTCCTCATGCACTCAATATTATCTCCAACTGGTACACATGTTCTGAAAGATCTTCTACGAATCTGAAGTTGCTTCTTTCCATCTATCTAACATCGCATCGCAGACCCCTGGTGTTAATATAAAAACACTCCAAGTCCCTTTCATAATCAACTACAAAAACTCAATCTTTAACCACACAACGGACCCAAAATTCTTAGACATCGTACTTTAATTCTTGAATCTACTAGAACTATAGTTGAGAGTCACCCACTCTTACCTGGTCCCGAATATAACCAAACTCTAATGCTCTATTAACACATGAACACTCCCAAAGAAGCAACCAGATGAATTCTTTTCCCTTGTACATCACATCCACCATAAGCACAAACTCTGAGTCTTCCCAAAACCTGCACCTGAATCGATAAGGCGAAATGTAGCATGCTGGGTAATAAGTAGAACTCTTTGTAGAAACTTCATCAAAATCACGCAACCACTAACCTGCTCATAGGAGATAGCCCACATGTGAAAGTCCATACCGATATCTTCCAACGATATTGCCCTGGGTACAACTATCACGAAGTCTATAAACTCTCCTGAGCCCATGCTCGCCCGCCAGTTGTAAGAGTCTGTCCATTCCCCATTAATATCAACTGAAAGTCCAATAATAAGTTCCAAACTCGAAGTCATGTTGCATCCCATAACGATAATCAAGCTTTTACACCCCTCTTCATTCCAAGCAAACTCCTTTCCGTCATATTCAACCTTCCTCAGTACAGTAGCCACCATCCCAAATAAAATCCATAAGCCTAGTCACTATCCACCATGATCCCCAAATAACTCTAAAATTCCTCAAGGCATATGGCTATCCTACCACATAGTGCATACGCTATTCTGCCACTCCCATTTCAGTTAAACCATCTCCTTAAGCAACTTCTCGACCTCTGTTGTTCATACTTGACCTGCTAGCAATTCAAACACCGTGAGACACCTCCCACCATGTCCTTCCTCCTCCTTCGCTGCCAAAATTCTGCTTCAAATCATAATCCATCTTTGTCGCACATGAACTGATAGATTGCCACCAACTCTAAGCCTACATAAAGATCATCTCTCTTGAGCTGTCGACCTTAGAAATATCTATTCGACTCTAAAGCCGCCATACACCACCATCTCTGATAACCACCGCTTAGGCACCATTCCATGACATCCTGTCCCGAAGACAAATTAAAGGAGGACACAACACCGATGAGCCTTAATGCATTCCAACAAGGATGACGACACTACATCACAAATAAGAATTTCACCATGTCCGAGAATATCAAGTCTCACCACTCCGCTAACCAAGGCCTAATTATCCATAGTCCACTCGCCTTTCCTCCACTAGAATTAAATGTCGAACCTCTAAACCATGAACCGAGAAATCCTCCTTCGAGTCATTCACTGACTCAACATATAAATAAACACCCTACCAGTACACCAACATTGTGCGGTAACAACGCATAAACATTATAATAACATGTGCATAGCCTCGAGACCGTAAGCATTACTAATATCGAGCTGAAACGACAGAACACCCTTCCACAAGGCGATGATAATAGCCCACTTGAACACGTAGGAGAAACATTCGGCACCAAATCTGCAGTACCATTACAAATCCTCGATGCCAAATTGATAGCGAGCACTCAACATTGTATAAGAATTAGTAGGAAGGAAACTAAGGCATAAGCTTCGATTGAATCAAATCGCACGATAAGGAATCAAGAAGGGAAGTGCTCCTAACAACCTTGTAGCCTCTCAAATATAAGTACAGACGTCTCCGTACCAATCCACAAGACTCTACTGGACTCGCTCATGACTGGTGAGACCCAAGTGAACCTAGAGCCCTGATACCAAACTGTCACGACCCAAAACCTACTATAGCTCGTGATGGCGCACAACTTCATTGTTAGGAAAGTCAGCGGTGAACTAACAACTTGATTATTTATTTTATTATTTTTGAAACCATGAATTTTGTTAGGTAGAGACATAAATGCGTTAAATTTGTAGATAAATATAATTTAAATAAAATACAAAGTAAAAGTGTATTAATGTTAAGCAAACTACAAACAAATTCTAGAATATCCCAAAACCCGATGTCACAAGTACATGAGCATTTATTAAGGAGTACCGTAATAATAATATAATTGTCTAGAGTGTAAATTAGACATGATAAGGTAAATAATATGATAGAGACTCTGTGAACTGCGAAACGTAGCCGTGAATGCAGCTCACCTAAAATCTCTTCAGCAACTACGCTCACGCGCCAAATAACCACCAAATAAACCTATCAGATCCTGCACATTTAGTGCAGAAGTGTAGCGTGAGTACGTAAATAAACGTGTACCCAGAAGTATCTAGCCTAACTCCGGAGAAGTAGTGACGAGGGGTCGACATCAACACTTACTAGTGATCCAATAAATCAATATGATAACTCATAACAGATATGAGGCACAACAATAATAGTGAGTTAAAAACTGTAACTAATATAATCTTCCAAACTTTATTTTAACAATATAAATTTTCTTAATCTTGCATTTTATCTCAACGGCTCAGAAATATCAAGTGCCAATATCAAATGGATAAGGAATACCATATAAAATGTCAGGCATCAGTAGAAGGAAAATCTCATGAATATTTGGACTGCTAGCGATATAACGCACGATTATGTCGAGGTCGTACGACTCGATCTAGAGTGGTGTGTACACTGCCGAGGGTATAACGGTGCGAACCAGAGATACATCTCAATATACTGCCGAGGTGTCTGACTCGATCCACAAGAAAGGAAGAAACTTATCGAATTACGAGCCACGTGCTTCCAACACAGATACATGTGTGTAATAGTGAATGTAACCTTTACCGTTTATCAAATATCTTGACAACAACTTAAGGTGATAAAGCTCGGCCTAATATATCTAAATAAATAATTTCAACTATAAATTCAATTAATTAAGCTAGAAAATTGAGTTTAAATAATTTAAATATTACATGATAGAATTCTGAGTCGACCCGGACATAAACATGCTTTAGCTACGTACGAACTCTCGTCACCTCCTGTGTACGTAGCACCCACAACTAGTAGCACATAATAATCACATCACATAAGGGTAGTTTTTCCCTCACAAGGTTAGACAAGAGACTTACCTCGCTCCGAAATTCTACAATCGGCTCCAACGCCTCTCTAACACCTCAAACCGATGCCCATCAACCCGAAACTAGTCAAACAACATGTAAACCAATAAAAACATATACTCCAATACCCATAATTAATCAATTTATAACAATTCTCAACTCCCTCAAAAAGTCAACAAAATCAACCCTCGGGCCCACGTATTCGAATTTCGAAATTGTTTGAAGATAAACATTATCATAACACCACAAACTCAAATATATAATTTATCCCAAATTCCATGTCCAATTTAGTTGTCAAAATCTGAAAATAATTCACGTATAGTTATTATATTTAACTCACAATGTGTTGAAATAACTTACCTAGTGATGGATGACGAAGAAGCTCCTTTAAAATCGCCCCAAGATCGACTCCCATGGAAGATTGAGATAAAATGAGCCAAAACCCGTTTGTTGCAATCTTATACACTGCCCAGACGACCTTCATCGCGAACGCCGCATGTGCCTCGCGTTCGCGAAGCACGAAATCCACTCCAGTCCACAACTTTCTTCGAGAACACAATAGAAAGCTCGCGAGCGTGATGCCTTACCAGGCTTGGCCATTGAGAACGCGACCCGCCTCTGCGAACGCGTAGGACAAGACTCCCAGGTCCAGCTTCTCTTCTGCGAACGCGATGTCCATGTCACGAACATGATTCACCTCAGACCCACACCTTCGCGAACGCAAGTTCTTCATCGCGAACGTGAAGAGCAAACCATCCTCCAGCTCAAATCCTACTTCGCGAACGCGGTCTCCCTTACGCGTTCGTGAAGGACAAAACCTGAACCAGCAATAGCAGCTGCAGAACATGGAGAAAAGATCTGAAACCACCACGAAACTCACCCGATGCCCCGGGGACCCTGTCCAATCACACCAACAAGTACTAACCCCTTACCCAAATTAATCCAAAGGCTCAAAATGCCACGAATAATATCAAAATTACAAATCGACGATCAAAATCCTTCTTTCAACTTTCAAACATTCAAACATCGACCAACTCGTCTGATTCATACCTAAACATCCCGGAATAACGCCAAACTTTACGTACAAGTCACAAATCATGATACGAACCTATTCCAAGGCTTGGAACCCCAAACGAACCTCGATAACACTAAGGTCTACTTCAAATCAAACTTAGAAAATTCTAAAACCTTCAAAATGTCAACTTTCCACAATAAGCTCTAAAATGCTCCTGGACCAACCGATACTCAATCCGAACATACGCCCAAGTCCAAAATCATCATACGAACCTATTGGAACCCTCAAATATTTATTTCGTGGTTGTTTAATCAAAAGTCAAGACTTGGTCAACTTTTCTAACTTAAAGCTTCCGAATTGAGCATTTTCCCTCCAAATCAACTTTGAACTTCCCTAAATTCAATGTCGACCATACGTACAAGTCATAACATATGAAGTTAAACTACCTCAAACTATTGAATAACGCGCTGGAGCTCAAAACGATCGATCGGATCGTTACTATTAATTATTTAAGTTTAGTAAATACTAATCGAGATTTGTTTCTTATTATACAATATTTGAAACTTATTTACAAAAATTATCCTAGTTTTGTATATTACCCGCCCTAAATAAAGATTACTTACAAGTTATATATAATTCATTATTAGTGCCTTAAATTAGGGGATTTAGTTACACCATTTTTCTTTTTTTTCTCCTCTCCTCTTTCCTTTTTTTTTTGCCACCTTAATTGGTGGTAACATTCCCGTAGTTGTCACCGTCAAGCAATGTAATTGCTGGAACCTACGTTTTGGGCTTGTACTCCTTTTAGTTTCGCTAGTTATTTGCTCCTTACTATAAAGCTAAAGGGGAAGAAGAGCAATGACCATCACCTAGCAACATGAATACATGTTTATCCTGAAACAAGTCATAATATTACCGCTGACATGAAATGAAATGGACCCAGTTAGTTGTCAAGGATTAAGTGATAGCAGCAACATACAAATTTGTATGGTACAAAAACATACAAACTAAAAATAAATTTGATACAAATTTGATACATCTACAATAATATATAAACTAAAAATAAATTTTATATAACTAATTATACAGTATAAAACTTATTTATAACTTATCTATAACTTTCATATATTATTTTTACCAGTTAAATTCAACTACAACATCATACAACTTAAATATAATCTTCATACAAATTTTATATAATATGTCTTCTGTATGTATTTTGTATGTGATGTGTTCTTCTTCCTCTCTTAAATTTTAATCAAAATATTATCTCTTAATATAATTTTGACACATATCAACAACTTTATGTAAAAAGATAGTATTTATAACTTAAACACAAATTTCATTCAATGATTTATACATTATACAATTATTTTTCAACTTTCATATAATATTCAAATAAAAGAATATATAACTACAACAGAATACAACTTAAATACAATTTATATACAATTATATGTGATGACTCGGCCGGTCGTTTGAGTGTATTAGCCTGGATCCCCTATTTACTGCTTTTCCCGTATCTATTTCTGCTTATGTGACTTGCCGGAAGGTCTTGTTTTTGGTTTCAAAGTGTTTTGCCTAAAAGAGAAGCTTAAGTCTTAGGATTTTTGGACGTAGTCAGAACTGTGTGAAGATGACTCTGGAATGGAGTTATGTCGGTTCCGTTAGCTCCGTTAGGTATTTTGGACTTAGGAACGTGTCCGGACTGTGAATCTGAGGTCTGTAGCTAATTTAGGTTTGAAATGACGAAAGTCGAATTTTTGGAAAGTTTGACCAGCGGATTGACTTTTTGATATCGGGGTCGGATTCCGATTCTGGAAGTTGAAGTAGGTCCGTAATGTTGAATATGACTTGTGTGCAAAATTTGAGTCCAATCAGATGTGATTTGATAGGTTTCGACGTTGTTTGTGTAATTTGGAAGTTTAGAAGTTCTTTAGGCTTGAATACATGTGTAATTTGGTGTTTTGATGTTGTTTTGGGTGATTTGAAGGTTCGACTAAGTTCGCATTGGGTCATATGACTAGTTGGTATGTTTGGTTGAGGTCACTGGGGCCTCGGGTTGATTTCGGGTGGTTAACAGACTTGATTTTTTAAGTTGATGATGCAGCTGAAATGCTGCTGCTACTGGTGTAACCGCACCTGGCAGAGTTGTCACGACCCAAAACCTAACCCGTTGTGATAGCGCCTATCGTGATACTAGGCAAGTCGACCTTCCCAAAACACTTTCAAAATTTAACAGAAATGAATTAGGACATTTAAAATAACTGGAGTTTTTCATAAAAATGGGGGTAAAACCCAAATAAAACATAAGTGCATAAAAATAGCCCGACATCGGGGTGTTACTAAGTCATGAACATCTAATAACCAATCTAGAAATAGAGTCCACTATAGTCTCTGCCAAATGCCAACACAAGAGAGAAAAGATAATAAGAAAGGAGAAACAAGGACTGCGAACGCCAACATCTACCTCGGAAGTCTCCGATAATCAGCCTGCACACGAACTCAGCGACCGCCAGAACCGTACACACCTGGATCTGCACATGAAGTGTAGTATGTAGCATGAGTACAACCAACTCAGCAAGTAACAGAATTAAATAAGGAAATGAGAAGTAGTGACGAACTATAATAATACAGATCATTTCAAAAGTTTTTAGTAAAGAGTGAACATGCTTTCAAATCTGGTGGTATAAGTCAAATCAGTTCGAGCCCAAGTAAAATAGATATAAATCTTCCAAAAATTTCACAACAACATCAGATAGCAACTAAGTGCAACAATAAATAAAAGCAAGTACAACTTCTCAAGACAGCAGTCACTCAACTCATCTCATCAGCTCATACTCTCGGCTCTCAACCCTTAATACACACTCTCAATAGGTACCTGCGCTCACTGGGGGTGTACAGACTATGGAGGGGCTCATTCCAGCCCAAGCGCTATATCGTTGCGGCATGCAGCCTGAACCAATCATATAAGTAGCCATAAGTCTCGTTGCGATGTGCAACCCGATCCACAGTCCATAAGTAGCCATAAGGCTCGTTGCGGCGTGCAACCCGATCCATATACCCTCACATAGTTCACATCTCGGCACTCAGGCCCTATCTCAGTCACTAACCTCTCCAGCCCCTCGGGCTCACAGAATATCATAATAATCGTCCAAACAGAGAATACACCAAATATCAACAAGAAATGAGAGGGAACATAGATATAACACACAAGTAAGACTGTGACTGAGTTCAAGACAGTAATTAGCAGTCAATTTAACAAGTATATGACCGTTGCGGGTCCCAACAATGATATCGTAAGGCCTAAGCATGGTTACTAACATGAAAGGCAATTAATTTCTCAAAGGCAAGGAAAAAAAAGTAAAAATAATGGCTATTCGACTTTACAGTCTCACGGGATGGACCAAGTCACAATCCCTCACAGTGCACGCTCACACGCCCTTCACCTAGCATGACATCCTGGTGTACTCTCGTAGCCAGGAGAAGCATGCCCAGCATCTGAGGATTGTGTTATAGTGGTTGAGGGAGGAGAAGCTTTATGTAAAGTTCTCCAAGTGTGAGTGTTGGCTCAGTTCAGTGGCGTTATTAGGAAATGTGGTGTCCAGTGAGGGTATTTAGGTAGACCCGAAGAAGATAGAGGCAGTTTAGAGTTGGCCCCAGCCACGGATATTCGGAGTTTTCTCGGTTTGGATGGTTATTAACGTAGTTTTGTGGAGGGCTTCTCATCTATTACATCGCCCTTGACTAAATTGACCCAAAAGGGTGCTCCTTTCAGGTGGTCGGAGGAGTGCGAGGAGAGCTTTCAGAAGCTCAAGAATACATTGACCGCGGCTCCAGTTCTAGTTCTACCATCAGCTTCCAGTTCTTACACAATGTATTGTGATGCCTCACAGATCGGTATTGGGTGTGTTGTGATGCAGGAGGGTAGAGTGATTGCTTATGCTTTGCGCCAGTTGAAGCCTCATGAGAAAAACTATCCTCTCCACGACCTTGAGTTAGCAGCTATTGTTCACGCCTTGAAGATTTGGCGGCACTAGTTGTACGATGTCCATTGTGATATTTACACTGATCATCAGAGTTTGCAGCATCTGTTCAAATAGAAGGATCTTAACTTGCGTTAGTGGAGGTGGTTGGAGCTTCTTAAGGACTATGATATCACTATTTTGTACCATCCCGAGAAGTCTAATGTAGTGGCCGATGCCTTGAGTCGTCGGGCGGAGAGTTGTGGAGGTTGGTTATGAGCTTGCTTTACCTCCCTAACTCGCCGCAACATCTCAAAGGGACCAATGGACCTTGGTCTCAACTTGCCCTTCTTTTCGAACCTCATAACGCCCTTCATAGGTGAAACCCAGAGCAAGACCCGCTCTCCAACCATGAATGCAACATCGCGAACCTTCCGATCCGCATAACTCTTCAGTCTGGACTGGGTTGTGCGTAGTCTATCCCGAATCACCTTAACCTTCTCCAGAGCATCCTGAATCAAGTTTGTACCCAATAATCTAGCCTCGCCCGACTCGAACCAACCCACCGGAGACCTACACCGCCTACCATACAGAGCCTCATACGGTGGCATTTGGATGCTTGACTAATTACTTACCTCAAACCGCATAACATCCTACTCCGCAATGCCTTTTCCCCTCGAATCAATCTCTAAATGCCCCGAATCTAGCCACAAGCAGTACGATATAATTAATATAGGCTAAAAGAATCAATTCCACAAGAAAAATACGAAATTATAAGCCAAAATCCGAAATTAGTTCAAACCCGGCCCCCGATCCCACATTTCGAAATCCGATAAAAGTCACAAAACCCGAAATCCCATTCACTCACGAGTCTAACCATACTACATTCATCAAAATCCAACATCATTTGGTCCTCCAAATTCCCAAAATCCACTCTCCAATTCTCAAGCCAAAATCTGAAATAGACTCAAACCGGGCCCCGGGCCCACGTCTCTAAATCTGACAAAAGTCGCAAAACCCGAAAGCCCACTCACTCGCAAGTATAACCATATCAAATTTACCCAAATCCGCTAAAAATCTCATTCAAAACCTCAAAAATCTAACTCAAGCATTTTTCCTCTTTTTCCCAAATCTTTCACCCAAATCACAAATTAGATGCTGAAATAAAAGGCATAATCATGGGATTTGACCAAAATTGAATAGGAATCACTTACCCCAAATACCCATGCAAGAATCTATCCAAATATCGCCTTCTACCGAGCTCCCACTTCAATTTTATGATTTAAACTCGAAACCCTCATTTCTATATTTTTAAATTTGCCTAGATGCACCTTCATCGCGAATGCGACCATCCTCTCGCGTTCGTGTAGACCAATCTGCCTGCCCCTCAACTTAACTCTTCGCGAACGTAACCATAGCTTCGCGAACGCAAAGCTTTACCAACATCACCCTTCGCGAATGCGACCCCTGCCCCGCGAAGGCGTAGACCAAGGGTTAGGGTCCCCAGCTACCTCACTCCTCTTCGCGAATGCGACACCACTCCCGCGTTCGCGATGCACACACAGACCACACCTTCGTGAATGCGTCCCCATCTTCGCGAACGCGAAGAATTACTCCAACTGGCATCTCAAATGCCTTACGTGATCGCGAGACATCTCTCGCGAACTCTATGAAGAAAAGTCTGCAACAAAAATATCAGAAAATCTGCTATCTCTCCTAAGTCCAAAATGACCCGTTAACCACTCGAAATCAACCCGAGACCCCCGGGACCTCAACCAAACATACCTACAAGTCCTAAAATACCATACGAACTTAGTCGAGCCTTCAAATCACATCAAACAACAACAAAAATACGAATCACCCTCCAATCCAAACTTAATGAACTTGAAACTTCAAATTTCTACAACCGATGCTGAAACCTATCAAACCATGTCCGATTGACCTCACAATTTGCACACAAGTCATATTCAACATTACGGACTACTCCAACTTCTGTAATCGGAATCCGACCCCGATATCAAAAAGTCCACTTCCGATCAAAATCTCCCAAAACTTCGACTTTCATAATTTCAAGCCTAATTCCACTACAGACCTCCAAATCGCATTCTGGATGCGATCCTAAGTCCAAAATTACCTAACAGAGCTAACAGAACCATAAAAATTCAAATACGAGGTCATTTTTCCACAAGTCGACATCCGGTCGACTTTTCCAACTTAAGCTTCCAATTAAGAGACTAAGTATCTCAATTCACTCCAAAACTACTCCGGACCCGAACCAACTAACCCGGTAAAACATAATACAGTTGTAAAGTACAAAAGAAGCAGAATTGGGGGGAAATGGTCTATAGCTCTAAAAATGACCGGTCGGGTCGTTACAGGAGTGGGCACCACAGGTGCGAGCCAACAGAAGCAGGGAAGGAGCCCACAGAAGAGACCAAGGATGAGTTGAGCAGAGGTCGCAGGTGCGAAGATTTCATGCACATGTGATAGCCGCAGGAGCGGGTAGGTGGGCGCAGGTGTGATAGGTTTCCCGCACCTGCGATAGGCGTAGATACAGTCCTTTGATCGCGGAAGCAGAGGCAGCGGATAAGTTACTTTCGCAGGAGCGGGAATGTTTCCACAGAAGCGGCCTCGCAGGTGCGGATAAATGGTTGCAAGTGCAAAAAGTCTGGACATAAGGTTTAAAAGCAAGGGTTCGCGATTTTAGTCTTATTTTACCATTTGACACTCGGACTTAGGTGATTTTGGAGACGATTTTCGAGGGGATTATTGAGGTAAGCTTCATGTACTCGTTTTTATCATAAATTTTGATTTCCACTGATTTCTCCACCTAATTATCGAGATTTTAAAGTGCAATTTGGGGGTTTAGGGCTTGAGAATTGGAGAGTGGATTTGGGGGATTTGGAGGACCAAATGATGTCAGATTTTGATGAATTTAGAATGGTTAGACTCATGAGTGAATGGGCTTTCGTGTTTTATGACTTTTATTGGATTTCGAAACGTGGGCTCGAGGGCCGGGTTTAAGCCAATTTCGGATTTTGGCTTATAATTTCGTGTTTTTCTTGTGGAATTGATTCTTTTAGCCTATATTAATTATATCGTACTGCTTGTGGCTAGATTCAGAGCGTTTGGAGACTGATTCGAGGGGAAAAGGCATTTTGGAGTAGGATTTTGCACAGTTTGACGTAAGTAATAGTTTTAAATCTGGTCCTGAGGGTATGAAACCTCAGATTATTGGATTATGTGAGTATTTTGGAAGTGATGCACATGCTAGGTGACGGGCGTATGGGCGTGCACCGTAGGAATTGGGACTTAGTCCATTCCATGAAACTGTAAAGTTGAATAACTTGTTGCTAGCTATAGGCTCTCCCTGTGTTATAGAATTTGATTGCAAATCATGTTAGAAATCATGCTTAGGCTATGTGATGGTACTGTTGGGATCCGCAGAGGTCACGTACTTGTTGAATTACTTGCTAATTGTTGTCTTGTACTCAATCATGGTTTTACTTACGTATCATATCTCAGCCTCTTCTTGATTCTTGTTGATACACTATGCTATCTTTGTTTGGGTCGATCTTTGTGATTTCGAGAGACTAGAGAGGTTGATGACTGAGTGAGACCGAGGGCCTGTCTGTGAGGTATTGATACTATGGCACGTGAGTTGTCCATGTTGTTTCACATATTGATACTATAGCACATGAGTTGTCCGTGCAACACGTGAGTTGTCCGTGTGGATATAGCGCTTGGGCTGAAAGGAAACCCTCCGGAGTCTACACACCCCCAGTGAGCGCATGTGCCTATTGAGTGTGAGTGATGAGGGCTGAGAGCCAAGTGATTTGAGATATTGTGATGAGTTGAGTGACTGTTGCCCTAAGAGGTTATACTTGCTTTTTTTCATTTGTTGATGCAATTAGTTGCTATCTGTCATTGTTGTGAAATTCTTGAAAGATTTTATATCTGGATTACCTGAACTTTAACTGTATAAAACTGATTTGACTTAAACTATCGGATGTGAAAGTATGTCTATTCTTTGTTGGAATTATTGTAAATGATTTGTAATTGTATAGCTCGCCACTGCTTCTCAGTTCCCTATTTATTTCTATTACTTGCTGAGTTGGTTGTACTCATGCTACACCTTGTACTTCATGTACAGCTCCAGGTGTGTTTGATCATGGAGGCCGTTGTGTTTGTGCGTGATCGAGTACCAGAGACTACGAGGTAGCTGCCGGCGTCCGCAGACCTTGTCTCTCCTTATATGTTTTCTTCTTTCCTGTATTGATACTTAGACACTGTTTTTATTAGACCGGATATCTAGATGCCGTGAACTTGGTGACACCCCGATGTTTAGGGCTATCTTTCCGAATTTTATTTTGAATTCAACTCCATTTTTTTTGTAAAAATTTCTAGTATGAAAAAGCTTTGAATTATCCTTTTTATGAAATATTAAAGTATTTTTGAAAGGTCGGCTTGCCTAGTACCATCGATAGGCGCCATCACGACATGTTAGAGTTTTGGATCATGACAAGTTGGTATCATAGCCTAGGTTACATAGGTCTCACGAGTCATGAGCATGTTTAGTAGAGTTTTGCGGATCGGTACGGAGACGTCTGTACTTATCTTCGAGAGGCTGCCGAACCCTTAAGAAATTTCACATTCTTGAATTCTTGTCGTGCGAATCTTTTGATTCTGATAACTAAATTTCTGTTGTTCTAATTCTCTCATAGATAGTGAGGATGCGTACTATGGGGCAGGATGGACATCCACCAGTACCACCAGTCAGGGCCGCGAGAGGCCGAGGTCGCGGTAGTGGCCGCTGTAGGGGCAGAGGTACAGCTCGCACTACAGTTAGGGCAGCACCTGCAGATCCACCAGTTGCCCCAATTCAGGAGTAGGCTCTAGTTGTGGACAAGCCTGTGGGACCAGCTCAGGCACCACATCTGTCTATTGTGATTCCAGGCCTTCAGGAGGCCTTAGCTTAGATCCTGATTGCGTGTATCAATCTTGCTCAGGCGATCTCTACTCTGACCGCAGCAGCCATTTCTCAGGCCTGGGGAGGTGCTTAGACTCCCGCTGCCCTCACACTAGAGCAGGTGGTATAGGGATTCCAGACACCGGGGGCAACACCAGCCCAGTCGATTGTAGCTGCACATGTCTATGCGGTTCCTATCATGCCTGATAATGAGCAGCATCGATTGGAGAGGTTTGTGAGACTCCAGTGCACAAGGATTCTTGGATAGGTTCTAGAGGATACTCGGTACCGTAGGTATTCTAGAGGCCAGTGGGGTCTCATTCACTACATTTCAGTTCTCTAGGGATGCCTTTAGTTGGTGGGAGGCTTACGAGAGGCGTAGGCCAGTCGGCGCAGCACCCCTTGCCTAGCAGCAGTTCTCCGGTCTATTCCTGGAGAAGTTCGTGCCTCAGTCCCGCAAAGCGGTGTTGTGCAGGCAGTTTAAGTAGCTTCGTCAGGGTGATATGTCTGTGACACAGTATGAGATGAGATTTTTTGAGTTGGCCCGTCATGCTATCTGGTTGGTTCCCACAGACAGGGAGAGGATCAGGAGGTTCATAGATGGCCTCACTTTTCAGTTGCGATTGCTTATGACTAGAGAGAGAGCGTCTGGTGCTACTTTTGATGAGGTTGTCGACATTGCTCGTCAGATTGAGATGGTTCGCAGCCAGAAGCTGGTCGAGAGGGAGTCCAAGAGGCCTCGTGGTCAGGGTGGATTTAGCGATGTTCCTTCTGGGGTCAGTCCCACCACGGTAGAGGTTGTCCTTTCAGACATGCTCAGACGGCTCGCCCAGTTCACCGTGGTGCAACATCTGGCCATGGTTCACACATTTATCAGTAGGGCCATTTATCTCTCAGTGCTCTCCCAGCTCAGAGTTCATCTCGTGCTCCATCGGGTCAGGGCTCGTCTATGCCAGGTCCTTCTACTAGTTATCCCGGTGCTCGGGGCCCCCTTCAGTCCCCAGCACCAGCACCGGGGAGTTGCTATGAGTGTGGAGAGTTTGGTTACCTGAGGAGGAAGTATCCTCGCCTAGTGGGAGGTCCAGATCAGCAGAGGAGCCAATCTATGACATCAGCACCAGTTTCTTCACCACCCGCTCAGCCAGCTCGGGGTGGAACCCAGTCAGGTAGGGGCGCCCGAGAGGGGGAGGCCGATCAGGGGGCGGCCAGGCCCGTTTATATGCTCTTCCTCCCAGACCAGATGACATTTCTTCAGATGCTGTAATTACAGGTATTGTCTCGGTTTTCCACAGAGATGCCTCTGTATTATTTGACCCTTGTTCTACTTATTCATTTGTGTCTTCGTATTTCGCTCATTTTCTGGATATTCCCCGTGAGTCCCTAGTTTCATCTGTTCATATATCCACTCCAGTGGGTGATACTATCATTGTGGACCGTATATATCGGTCATGTGTGGTGACTATCGGGAGTCTGAAGACCAGAGTAAATTTTTTGCTGCTTAGTATAGTCGATTTTGATGTGATATTGGGTATGGATTGGTTGCCTCCATGTCATGTTGTTTTACATCATCACGCTAAGACAGTGACGTTAGCGATGCCGGGGTTGCCGAGAGTTGAGTGGAGAGGTTCTATAGACTATGTTCCCAGTAGAGTAATTTCATACTTGAAGGCTCAGCGGATGGTTGAGAAGGGTTGTCTATCCTATTTGGCTTTTGTGAGGGATGTTAGTGCAGAGGTCCCTGCTATTGATTATGTTCCTGTGGTGCGAGATTTTTCGGATGTGTTTCCTGCAGACCTGTCGGGCATGCCGCCCGACAGGGATATTGATTTGGTGTCGAGCACTCAACCCATTTCTATTCCACCGTATCATATGGCACCGGAGGAGTTGAAGGAATTGAAGGAGAATATTTAGGAACTCCTTGATAAGGGGCTTATCCGGCCTAGCGTGTCACTTTGGGGTGCACCAGTTCTATTTTTAAAGAAGAAGGATGGTACTTTAATAATGTGTATTGATTACAGGCAGTTGAACAAGGTCATAATCAAGAACAAGTATCCTTTGCCACGTATTGATGATCTGTTTGACCAGCTTCAGGGAGCGATGGTGTTCTCTAAGATTGATTTGAGGTCAGGATATCACCCGCTGAAGATTCGAGACTCAAATATTCGTAAGACAGCTTTCAGGACCCGATATGGCCATTATGAGTTCCTTGTGATGTCTTTTGGGTTGACCAACGCCCTAGCAACGTTCATGTATCTGATAAACAACGTGTTTCAACCTTATCTTGACTCGTTCGTTATTGTATTCATTGATGACATCCTGGTGTATTCTCGTAGCCAGGAGGAGCATGCCCAACATCTGAGGATTATGTTACAACGGATAAGGGAGGAGAAGCTTTATGCAAAGTTCTCCAAGTGTGAGTTTTGGCTCAGTTAATTGGCGTTGTTAGGACACGTGGTGTCCAGTGAGGGTATTCAGGTAGACTCGAAGAAGATAGAGGCGGTTCCGAGTTGGCCCAAACAGTCTTCAGCCACGGAGATTCGGAATTTTCTTAGTTTGGCTGGTTATTACCGCCATTTTGTGGAGGTTTTCTCATCTATTGCATCGCCCTTGAATAAATTGACCTAAAAGGGTGCTCCTTTTAGGTGGTCAGAGGAGTGTGAGGAGAGCTTTCAGAAGCTCAAGACTGTTTTGACCACGACACCAGTTCTAGTTCTGCCGTCAGCTTCTGGTTCTTACGCAGTGTATTGTAATGCCTCGCGGATCGGTATTAGGTGTGTTCTAATGCAGGAGGATAGAGTGATTGCTTATGCTTTGCGCTAGTTGAAGCCTCATGATAAGAACTATCATGTCCATGACCTTGAGTTAGCAGCTATTGTTCATGCCTTGAAGATTTGGCGGCACTATTTGTATGGGGTCCATTGTGAGATTTACATTGATCATCGGAGTTTGCAACATCTGTTCAAATAAAAGGATCTTAACTTGCGTCAGCGGAGGTGTTTGGAGCTTCTTAAGGACTATGATATCACCATTTTATACCATCTCGGGAAGGCAAATATGGTGGCTGATGCCTTGAGTCGTCGGGCGGAGAGTTTGGGGATCTTAACATATCTTCCAGCAGAAGAGAGGCCATTGGAATTGGATGTTCAGGCCTTAGTCAGCCAGTTTGTTAGATTGGATGTTTCTGAGCCGAGTCGAGTATTGGCTTGCGTGGTCTCTCGGTATTCTCTTTATGATCGTATCATGGAGCGTTAGTGTGATGACCCCCATCTGTTTGTCCTTAAGGACACGGTCTAGCACGATGATGCTAAGAAGGTCGCTATTGGGGATGATGGTGCATTGAGGATGTAGGGCAAGCTATGTATGCCCAATATAGATGGTTTGTGTGAGCTAATTCTCCAAGAGGCTCACAGTTCACGATATTCTATTCATCCAGGTGTCGTGAAGATGTATCAGTACTTGAGACAGCATTACTGGTGGAGGAGAATAAAGGACATAGTGGAGTATGTATTTCGGTGCCTAAATTGCCAACATGTGAAGTATGAGCATCAGCGACCAGGTGGGTTGCTTCAGAAGTTAGAAATTCCAGAGTGGAAATGGGAGCGGATCACTATGGATTTCGTTGTTGGGCTTCCATGGACTCAACGGAAGTTTGATACAGTTTGGGTGATTGTGGATAGGATGACCAAGTCAGCTCATTTCATTCTTGTGATGACTACATATTCTTCTGAGCATCTGGCTCAAGTGTATATTCGCGAGATCGTCAGGCTTCATGGCGTACCGGTATCTATCAACTCTGACGGTGTACGCAGTTTACATCACAGTTCTGGAGGGTCGTGCGGCATGAGTTAGGTACTCGAGTGAGTTGAGCACATCATTTCACCCTCAAACGGACGGACAGTCCGAGCGCACTATTCAGATATTAGAGGATATGCTTCGTGCATGTGTGATGGAGTTTGGAGGTTCATTGGATCAATTCTTGCCACTAGCGGAGTTTGCCTACAACAACAGTTATCGGTCGAGCATCTAGATGGCACCGTATGAGGCTCTGTATGGTAGGCGGTATAGGTCTCTGGTGGGTTGGTTCGAGCCGAGCGAGGCTAGATTATTGGGTACAGACTTGGTTCAGGATGCTCTGGAGAAGGTTAAGGTGATTCAGGATAGACTACGTACAACCCAGTCCAGACAAAAGAGTTATACGGATCAGAAGGTTCGCGATGTTACATTCATGGTTGGAGAGCGGGTCTTGCTCCGAGTTTCGCCTATGAAGGGCATTATGAGGTTCGAGAAGAAGGACAAGATGAGCCCAAGGTTCATTGGTCCCTTTGAGGTGTTGCGGCGAGTTAGGGAGGTTTCTTATGAGCTTGCTTTACCCCCCAGTTTAGCGGGAGTTCACCCAATATTCCATGTTTCTATGCTCCGAAAGTATCATGGCAAATCCGTCTCACGTGTTGGATTTCAGCTCAGTCCAGTTGGACAAGGATTTATCTTATGATGAAGAGACAGTGGTGATCTTGGATAGGCAGGTTTGAAAGCTAAGGTCAAAGAACATTGCTTCTGTGAAGGTTCAGTGAAGGGGTCAGCTGGTCGAGGAGGCGACTTGGGAGACCGAGCATGATATGCCCAACCGTTATCCTCATCTTTTCACCACTTTAGGTATGTCTCTATGCTCGTTCAAGGATGAATGATTGTTTTAAGATGGGGAGGATGTAACAACTCGGCCGGTCGTTTTGAGTGTATTTGCCCTGATCCCCTATTTACTGCTTTTCCCGCATCTGTTTCTGCTTATGTGACTTGCCGGGAGGTCTTGTTTTTGGTTTCGGAGTGTTTTGGGATACTTAGTCCCTAAAACAGAAGCTTAAGTTTTAGGATTTTTGGTCGTAGTCGGAACTATGTGAAGACGACTTCGGAATGGAGTTTTGTCGGTTTCGTTAGCTCCGTTGGGTGATTTTGGACTTAGGAGAATGTCTGGACTGTGAATCTGAGGTCTGTAGCTAATTTAGGCTTGAAATGGCAAAAGTCGAATGTTTGAAAAGTTTGACTGGGGGGGTGACTTTTTGATATCGGGGTTGGATTCCGATTCCGAAAGTTGGAGTAGGTCTGTAATGTTGAATATGATTTGTGTGCAAAATGTTAGTCAATCGGATGTGGTTTTGATAGGTCTTCGACATTGTTTGTGGAATTTGGAAGCTTAGAAGTTCTTTAGGCTTGAATCCAAGTGTAATTGGTGTTTTGATGTTGTTTTGGGTGATGTTAAGGTTCGACTAAGTTTGCATTGGGTCATATGACTAGTTGGTATGTTTGGTTTAGGTCTCGGGGGCCTCGGGTTGATTTCGGGTGGTTAACGGACTTGATTTTTTGAGTTGATGAAGCAACTGAAGTGCTACTGCTGCTGGTGTAACCTCACCTACAGAGTGGGCACATGTGCGAAGATTTTCTCGCACATGCGATGGCCACAGGAGCGGGCAGGTGGGCGCAGGAGCGGGCAGGTGGGCCGCAGGTGCGATGGGTTTCCCGCACCTGCAATAGGCGCATATGCGGTCCTTTGATTGCGGAAGATGAGGCAGAGGATAAGTGACTACGTAGGAGTGGGAATGTTTCCACAGAAGCAGCCCCGCAAGTGCGGATAAATGGTCGCAGGTGCGAAAAGTCTGGGCAGAAGGTTTAAAAGCAAGCTTCGGGATTTTAGTCTTATTTCACCATTTGAGACTCGGACTTAGGCGATTTTGGAGAAGATTTTCGAGGGTATTATTGAGGTAAGCTTCTTTTACTCGTTTTTTATCATAAATCTTGATTCCCCGCTGATTTCCCCAACTAATTAGCGAGATTTGGATGTGAAATTTGGGGGTTTAGGGTTTGAGAATTGGAGAGTGAATTTTGGGGATTTGGAGAGCCAAATGATGTCGGATTTTGATGAATTTAGTATGGTTAGACTTGTGAGTGAATAAGCTTTCGTGTTTTGTGACTTTTATCGGATTTCGAGACGTGGGCCCGAGGTTTGGGTTTGAGCCGATTTTGGATTTTGGCTTATAATTTCATATTTTTCTTGTGAAAATTATTCTTTTAGCCTATATTAATTATATCGTACTGCTTGTGGCTAGATTTGGAGCGTTTGGAAATTGATTCAAGGGGCAAAGGCATTTCGGAGTAGGATTTTGCGTGGTTTGAGGTAAGTAACAAGTTTAAATCTGGTCCTGAGGGTATGAAACCCCGGATTATTAGATTATGTGAGTATTTTGGAGGTGACACACATTCTAGGTGACGGGCGTGTGGGCGTGCATCGTAGGAATTGGGACTTGGTCCATTCCGTGAAACTGTAAAGTTGAATAACTTGTTACTAGTTATATGCTCTCCCTGTGTTATAGAATTTGACTGCAAATCATGTTAGAAATCATGCTTAGGCTATATGATGGTACTGTTGGGACCCGCAGAGGTCGCGTACTTGTTGAATTACTTGCTAGTTGTTGTCTTGTAGCCAGTCATGGTTTTACTTGCGTATCATATCTCAGCCACTTCTTGATTCTTGTTGATACACTATGTTATATTTGTTTGGGCCGATCTTTGTGATTTTCGAGAGCCCGAGAGCCTAGAGAGGTTGATGACTGAGTGAGGCCGAGGGCCTGTCTGTGAGATATTGATATTATGGCACATGAGTTGTCCGTGCGGTTTCACATATTGATACTATAGCACATGAGTTGTCCGTGCAACACGTGAGTTGTCCGTGTGGATATAGCGCTTCGGCTGAAAGGAAACCCTCCGGAGTCTACACACCCCCAGTGAGCGCATGTGCCTATTGAGTGTGAGTGATGAGGGCTGAGAGCCGAGTGATTTGAGTTGTTGTGACGAGTTGAGTGACTGTTGTCCTAAGAGGTTGTACTTTCTTTTTTTATGTGTTGATGCAATTAGTTGCTATCTGTCATTGTTGTGAAATTTCTAAAAGATTCTATATCTGGATTACCTGAACTTTAACTGTATAAAACTGATTTGACTTAAAATGCCGGATGTAAAAGCATGTCTATTATTTGCTGGAATTAGTGTAAATGAACTGTAATTGTATAGCTCATCACTGCTTCTCAGTTTCCTATTTATTTCTATTACTTGTTGAGTTGATTGTACTCATGCTACACCCTGCACTTCATGTGCATATCCAGGTATGTTTGATCATGGAGGTCATTGAGTTCGTGCGCGATCGAGTACCGGAGACTACGAGATAGCTGTCGGCGCCAAAAGATCTTGTCTCTCCTTCTATGTTTTCTTTATTTCCTGTATTGATACTTAGACACTGTTTTTATTAGATTGGATATCTAGATGCTCATGACTTGATGACACCCCGATGTTTGGGGCTATCTTTCCGTATTTTATTTTGAATTCAACTCCGTTTTTTTTTTTTTGTAAAAATATCTAGTATGAAAAATCTTTGAATTATCCTTTTTATGAAATATTGAAGTATTTTTGAAAGGTCGGCTTTCCTAGTACCATCGATAGGCGCCATCACGACAGGTTAGAGTTTTGGGTCGTGACATTATAATACAACTTTAATACAATTTCATAAGTATATTGTATGTCATGTGTTCTTCTTCTTTTTCTTCTTCGAGTTTCAATATGAAATTCAGCCAAAATCAAGTCTAATCTTCACCAAACACCCTCAAAATTGAGATATAAACTCCAAACAATATTCCCAATTATTTGCAATAACACCCGATCCAAACAAATAATAGTTTTTGAAAACCCAAATTCGAATTCAAAGCTTCAAAGCCTTTTAATGGCTGTCAATGGTGGAAAGTCAAACACCTTCAAAATTTATTGATTGACAATTTCAATTTGAACACCAATTGTACAACATGAAAGGAAAATGCTAAGTTAAAATTCTATAGTAAAATAATTGAAATTTATTGATGAATTCCATTAAAACTATATACAACATGAAAGGATAAAAAGTAGAGAACATCGAAGGAAGAAAAATTGGGGAGAGAGAGAGAGAGAGAGAGAGAGAGCACAGGAGAAAGAGAACAGTGATGGAAAATAATTGATTCCTTATTCAATTCCTAATATAAAGAGATACTCATTTAAAACTAGTTTGTATATAATTGGTAAATTATATATAACCATGTAATTAAGTTAAAACTTGATTATGGAAGGTAATAAAGTTTCATATATAGTATAGGAAGGCAAAAATCCCTTTAATAAATAGTCCAAATGCATTGCGCTAGCCCATTTGGTTGGGCTATAAATGATGAGCCCACTTTATTTAGCTCAGGAAGTCATATTATCTTAGAGGTCCAGTTTGTTGTCACATGTCAAATGACATAGCATGCCGAGTCAAACGAAAGAGCCAATAAAATCATGCCACGTGTTGAAATGACATAGCGTGCCAAGTCAAATTAAAAGGCTAGTGAAATCGTGCCACATGTGCAAGTGACATGTTCTGGCCAATCAAATACGGCCTTGTCACACTTTAATTTGATTGGTCGGAAAGAGTTGTTCTTATCATAACTCCTCCCTCCCACAACTATAAATAGAGGTCTTCATAATTCAGAAAAGACACCAGAAGTTATAACAAGAATCAAGAGAGAGCTCATGGATCAAACGTTGCAGATTTATCTAAAAGCTACAAGCATTCAAGTGTTCTAAGGATTAAAAGATCAAGGCGAAGATTCAAAAACAAGTTGCAAGCCCTTGGATTAAAAAAAATACGTCAAGATCAAGATCAGACCTCAAGCACTTCGATTAAAATAAAATGAAATTCAAGATTAAGCTCGAAAGCTCTTTTATTTACTATTGAAAAGAAGAATCAGAGGATTCATAGAGATTGTAACACTCATATTATTTGAAACTAAATACTACAAATTGTTACAATATTTTTCTATCTCGATTATTTTTTTGTTTATTGTCTATCATACTTTAGACAAGGTGGGTTGCTCTGATGGTAAGCACCCTCCACTTCCAACCAATAGGTTGTGAGTTCGAGTCACCCCAAGAGCAAGGTGGGGAGTTCTTGGAGGGAAGGATGCCGAGGGTCATTTGGAAACAGCCTCTCTACCCCAGGGTAGGGGTAAGGTCTGCGTACACACTACCCTCCCCAGACCCCACTAGTGGGATTATACTGGGTTGTTGTTGTTGTTGTTGTTGTTGTCTATCATACTAATTGGTTTTGCACTTGTCTAAGGTACATGCCACTTTGCCATTGTACATTGTTTAAGGGGCAGAGGTATAGCCAATTAGATGCGGGTTCAGTTCAATCCAAGTTTTGCTTAAATACAACATTAGTATTAGTAAATTCATTAAATATATGTAAAAATTTAATTACAAACCCAGTAACTAAAACGAATTATGAGTTCCGTGACAAATTCAGAACACATAAGTTTTAAATTCTGGCTTCGCTACTATCAAGGGGTGATACCTATATGACAGTTGTTAACCCTTAAATAGCCATTTGTCCATTTGCTTGGACATACATATATCATAATTTTATAACATCTAACATATTAAAAGACTAATAGAAAAAAAGCCCTCACAAAATTGTACTTGGCTTTGCCTCGTTATACTGTTACTAATCATGAAAAGATTATAGAAGAAAAATACTTAATTTGGAAAGGAAAATTTCAACTTATATTTTAATTGCTTTTTATTAAAGAAACAAAGGTAAATAACTGAACCGAATCTTAGGATAATCACATTTCATGTCATGAAATTTATTTACAGCATGACCACTCTTACTAACTGCATAAGCAATTCTTTTTCGTCATGCAAAATTCCTTTACAACATGCACAAATTAAAATTTTCCTTAATTTAATTCTTTCAATATGCGTATGTTCGTACGTACAGAAGTATGAACCAACTTATTATATGCAATTTCTTTGACTCAAACCAGTCGTAGTTTAGGAGAGAGATGAAGAAATTCGCATTGAGTCAAAATACAAAATAAGAGCGGCAAGAAATTAAAGAAAAAGGTATTTGATGGCAAACTAGACTTTCTATGTTAAGTATGACTTTAATTCCTTTTTTAGATTTTTATTTATTAGAAATAGGACTCCTAATAGCCTTAGTTTAACTAAACCGGGTATAAACATCCGATACTTTATATATTACAAAGTAATATATTATACTCTAATTTTATTTTTATTTTTATTTTTATTTTTTCTCTCAAATCCGTAATTTTATCTCCGGTGGCTTTAACTCGATCTTCTATTCTGCCCTTAAATTCTATGATAGCCATGATTTTTAAGATGGTAAGTTTATTGTCCGTTCAAAACAACTAATAATTTCGTCATTGGCAATCATTAAAAAGGTTCGAAACTTTGAATTCGAACATCGGGTTTAGTAAAATTGTATTTGTTTGGATTGGGTGTTGTTGCAAAATGATTGAGAATATCATTTGGAGTTTATATCCCAATTTTTAGAAAATTTAATGAAAATTCGAGTTGGTGTTGAAATGTTAGATTGAAACTTGAAAAAAAAAAGTTAAATAAATTATACTATATTTAAGTGCGCTTATATATTTGGCCAAAACAAAACAAAAATAACCTCATTCAACCTTTTTACTAAGTGGTACAATTTCCCCTCCTCTAGGCCCTAACCAATCTCATTTCTATGAAAGTTTGAGCTGGAATTCTGTCTGCTACATCTTAAAGCAACAAATATTGAGATTGTTCGAATAAAAACCTTTGTTGCAACCTGCATACACTTTAATTATATTACTTTCATATTGTAATTATGCTTAAATTTATTTGCTGCTACCATCTTAGGACACCTAACTTAGCTTTCTCTATATGTAGGATTAGATGTATCATGCAAAAGAGAGCAATCTTTTCCAAACTTTAAAAAACAAAATTATATAGGAGTATATAAATACTGAATATGCTTTAATAAATATCTATCGGAGTACTTGTATATATAAACGGACATGTGTATAACATTAAGATATATATATATATA